>CM061918.1:132237967-132520467 GCA_031002005.1 Vandiemenella viatica
AAGTGGTGCTACGATCTTATAAACTCTAATTCTCATCACTGGCCAGATGACTGGAATGAATATATCGACATCCTCAATGATTAAGTTCTTACTATGACTAGCATACTGTTCCCAAACACTGCCGTCCTCCAAGATGATAATACACCCATACACGCAGCCAGAAAGGTTCTGTACAGGTTCGGGGAGCATTAGAATATCATCAACATCTTCCCTGGCCAGCACAATCGCCAGACCTGAACATAATTGGTGATTTGAGGGGAGTTTTAGAGCAGAGAATAAGGAACAGATTTCCACCCTCAACATCACTGAAGCAATTGGCGGATGCTTTGGTACAAGAATGGGACAACATTCCGTTGGAAAATTTTCAGACATTCTACGAATCTATTCCGCGAAGAATTGTAGCTGTTCTACAAGCAAAAGGTGGCTCAGCACCGTATTAATAAGTCAATAGTATGTAAATGTCAGGTGTTCATATTATTTTGTCCAACCCCTGTATAGTCAATTCATTAAAATGGCTATATGGACAACCACATTTTAGGAAAAAAATCTACATTGTTTAAATGTTTATTATTCTTTTCGCTCAGCGTTGCGTTCTGCGAGCATCAAACTTGTGGTGATCGAAGGCAGAATTTTTAATACGCCAGTGCAGCATCATTTACAAATTCACTAGTCACTGACGATTAAGTCACAACTAGTTTCGATGATAGCGAGAGAGATGTTGAACATTGTGAATAAAGTATCGAATAGCTCCGTTCTTTAAAAGTATCAATCTATATCAACCGCTGCTGTTTAATGAATGCAGTGGTAGCTCCAGATTTTTAAAGCTTAAACTCTTACAAAGAATACGTTAGAAAAATAATCGCTGACTTAGTAGAATTTTTACATATATTTTTGTCTACGACTTGGGTCACAAACAAACAACGGACAATATTGGGGAAACAGATGGATTTGTGCCAGTGATACGCATTTCAAACCCTACGCGTAAATTTGTAACCTAGAGTGTGCCATATGCATCAATCATCTGGTAATAGTCTCTATGAATGTCTATCTGGCTGGTGTGTTGGCAGCAGTCGCCGACATGTGTCGTCGTTGGCCGCGTGGGCTCGTTTGTAATTAGCGAGCGGGTTAGTCATCGCGCTCCTCACTGTCACCAGACCGCGCTCTTCCCCACCACCGTCTCCGTCAGCAGGTATGCCAACATGTGAATTATAACTGCTTCACCTTAAATGATATGTTTCATAAAACTCTACATTAGTTTTTTCGCCATATCGTTCTTTATCCCTGAAACACGAATAAAACCAAAATCTTCTTCATTACCGTGGACTACCAAATCAAAATAATTATTATTTTAGAAATTTTCATCTCTGCAAAGTTGCTATTACTAGATCACTCGATTGGTTTCTCACATTTGATTAACTTCAGTAGCTTGACAAATTTCCTGAGTTTTTTGATCACTTAGAATGTTTCTGGTGCTCAGAGGTACTAAATAATCAAGAAAACATTACATCGCGACTGTTTATCGTGCTAATATGTTCTCTAAGTGGATCAAAACGTTTGCTTTGTAAATATTTTTTACTATAAATTCACATTTAATTAATGCAAGCGTCCTCTGTAAAATAATTACGTTTAATTAAATCATCAACCAGAAACTTCGGTAATCATTCAAAACAAATGAAAGGAATAATCATCCTAAAAATAGGAATGTAAAAGGTACACCACCGAACATATTTCTCGTTATTCGAGGGCCGCTTTTAAGCTATTACAAAAAAATAAAAAAAAAAAAAATGTACAAATGGTTTTATAGTTTTTCAAATACTTACCTTTAAGATTTAGTCATTTTTGCATGCATTCGAAACAATCCTGGAAACATTTTTTCACTCTGATTTTGGTAAGTCAAAAACTTGAGTTCGGAGGATTCAACAGCTTCTTGGAGTGAGGAAAAATTGCTTTCCACGTATTTTTTGTTTGACATTCATAATTCGATGTTTTCTTTCGTTAAATAATTGTTTGACGTGAGAGCTGGCATGATGAAGAATTATACGATGTTTTCCTGATTGCATCGATCACTTCTGGCAAACAAATTGTTACATACTATCCACCATTAAGTATTCTTCGATCCTCTAAAACAATTGTCGCGATATGTCCAGTAATACCAAAGAAACAAGCGACCATTTTCTTGGGAGGGTTTCGCGAAAGAACTACTTTTGGTGGATTCGGTTAATTTTGAAACAACCAAACAGGTGACTGTTGTTTAGTTTACGGCTCGTACGAATACCGACGTTTCTTCTCCTGTTATGATGTAAGCGGTGAATTTTTTGAGCATATCGTTACACCAGTTGACCCGAGCGTGTTTTTGAGCTTCATTCAAATTATGTTGAATCCATCATGAACAGATCTTTTCATGCAAAATCGAGTGTACTGGAGTCTTCGATGTTCCTAAGGATGCCTCAGCCTCACAGTAGGTCACACGCCGGTCCTTTTCAATCATGTTGTGCACAGCATCGATATTTTTTGGAATAACAACCGATTTTGGTGGATCTTCAAGAAATTCATCGATCACGGAAGCACGGCGAAATTCTGCAAACCAACTGAAGTCTTTTCTGATGGTGCTTGATTACCAAACGTAGGCAAGAGGCACTGTTGTTGAGTTAGGCCTTTATTAAATTCGTAAAAATAAAGCAAACACCTTCATGTGAAGTATCCATTTTACACAACATCTTTTGTGAAACGCTCACTATGATTGAATGACCGGATACACTAGGGGACAAATGTGACGCGCAGCACTGAGTCTGGGTGACGCTGTCCCACTATGTTGTGTGCAACAATTTGCGCAACATCTACGTGCCGCGGGGCGTGTTGTGTGTTGCCGCTTCCAGAGCGAAAACATCACGCGTCATCCCGCGTCATTTGTACCCGAGTGCAGTCGCGGACGCAACGTGCCATATCAGTGCTGTGGGAACACGAAATGGTGCTTCAAATAGTAGAGCTGTACCAGAATTATGGATTGTTGTGGGACACTTCATTTGATTATAAACATAAAATAAAGAAAAATGACGCGAGGGAGGATATTACCAATGATCTAAAATTACCAAGACAAGAAATAGAGGCCAAAGTGTATGCCCTCTGCACACAATTTATTCGAGAAAAGAAGAGGTTAGCATCTGCGAAAACTACTGGTAACGGACGAGATGATGTGAATTCTAGTGCATCGTTTGCGTATAAGTGCGATATCAATCAGGGATATAGTACTGCATCTAGTAATATTGGTCCAGAACATATCGATGAGCACTTTGAACAAATAGTTTCAGATATGGACTCGTCGAACACCCAATAATTTTAAATTTTGACCATTACTCATATATTGCATTCTTAAGTTCTTGATTCCTACTGAAATTAAATAAATAAAAACATTTATTTATAAAAATTAAATATATTTTTAATCACTCACCATTACGAAAATTTTCAATGCATTTATCAGTTTCTTACATACTTCTAGTACTATTCTATCGATCAGTTGACTTGACACTAAAAATCTACGATAAGGAAGCAAAGGAGTCTCCAGTAGACAGGTATTTCAATTTAATTCAAAGTGTGACATGAGGACCAACAGCTTTCCGTAATATTGAATTTTGTTTGGAAATGGCGGGTCCATTCATTTGTAAAAAAGTTTCAAATTCAGATGTTGACATTCGAGTAAAATTTCCAAATGATCCGTCAGACGAATGGTCACTCATTATATTAACTCTTCTTTCTCGGTGTCTCGTAGTACGGAATTCCGCATATACCATCTTCTCTCTCTTTTAAGTTTCGCTGAACTACAGCACTAATCAACGCAAACTCCTCGGGCAACATTTCTACAACTGACTAGTGTATCTGCAAAAGTCGCGCGACAGTGTTCCCGGGAGTTGTCCAACGACATGCCGTGCCACATGTCGCGCGGCATGACGCTCCATTTGTCCCCTAGTGTATCCAAGGCTTAAACGAACTACTCTACCAATTTCTGAGCTACCACTGTTTTAGCAATAAAGAATGACAAACTTTACAATATAAATGTCACATCTAAATAGTGCCATCTAGTGGTCGTTTTTAAAAACTTAAAAGGTGACCCTCATAATATTGCCGAAGAGAGATCCAAGTACTCCAGAAAAAAAGGATGCTTCGAAGAAGCGGATACAGACTTTGTTCAGAATCTCTTTTGACATATTACTGTTTCTGTTCCTTCAGTAATATACCTCCGAATTATTTAGTTTGTTTCTTCCGAGATCATGGTTGTTTTACTTCGAACTTTTGTTCTGCGGATAATTAAGAAATTACCAGTTACACTTTACATTTCATGAGTCGAAACTGGAACAGTGAGAAACCTCGAAGAGAAAATCTGCACTGCGTCACGACTACAGTAATCTTGCACACTTAATTGTAACGACTGCTAATTTGTTTAATTGTTTCATATGCAACAGCTAACTTTTTAAAGGAATAATACTAATTATTATGATTTACTATATATACATGACAATACCTTACCGAAATTCAACTTCGAGGAAATGTTCCCACTTTCTAAGTATATTTCTTTACAAATTTAGGCCTTACATCTGATTTTTTTTTTTTTTTTTTTTACTTTTAGCTTTAACGCCTTGTCGAGGCCATTAAAGGCGGGATAGGAATGGGGACATGGAATGGGAAAGATTTCGGCTATGGCCTTTATTGTTATGATTATTATTATTATTAATCTGTGGACGTGAGGAACCTCGAAGAGAAATCTGCACTGCGTCATGAATACAGTAATCTTGACTTTTGAAGGAAGCAACCCGGCATTCGCCTGGAGACAAGGGTGGATCCAGGGGGGGGGGGGGATCCGCCCCTGCCTGGAGTGATTTTGGTAAACCATGGAAAACCCAAATCTGGATGCCCGGTCGGGGATTCGAACCGTGTCGTCCCGAATGCGAGGCCAGAACGTTAATCACTCACCCACCACGCTCGTTTCTGAAATAAAAAATGTGGGTAGCGTAAAAACAGAAAACACCTGTAGGAATATTTAAACAATACGACTGAACAACCCTCTGTGAATCAGTGCAATTAGAGGAAGCTCCTCTCCAGTGTTTTCTGTTGCAACTTACGTTGGCCTAGCAAGAAGTAATTACTTCTAGGATTAATTTCCATTTTAATCTGATTTTAAACAAGTATAGCGCAAAGAAAATTGTTATGTTTGTATAATTATGTCTCCCATACTATGTCTCCTCAACCAGTTAAACCCTCTGTATTTCAATTCAGATTGCAGTTTTGATTCAAAGCGTTTCCGAATTTCAGATTTTTTTCTTCTTCTTTTTTAAGTTAATGGCTTTACGCCTTGTGGTAGCACTATCTTAACCTTGGTGCCTCAGTTTTATGATGGATTCGTATATAACTTGACTAGATAAATCGAAAGTGAACAAAATTTTTTTGCTATCACGCTTTGTTCATGAGATATCAACTGTCAAAAATTAGTTATAGGTACACTTTCTTATGCCTTTGGCGACATGTTTCTTCTTGTCCAGGCCTCATTTCAACCTAACCGCAACCGCTGGAAAGAAATCAAAACACCAGTTGTGTATGTCCAGAAATGTAGTTCCTTGTAGCTTTGGAGATTTTTTCTTCGGTAAAGGCCGCATATCAACCAAATCACCTCAGTTTTGAGATGGTATATCTCGAGAACTGAGCGAGATATTGGACCATTTTATTCTTCACTTTCTATTTGTCTCGTCGATTTACATAAGAATAGTAGGAGGAGATTGTCTTAGCTGGAACACCCGCCAGGTGGCAGCACGGTCGCGTGACGTCACAACATGGCCGCCCCCCCGTTTGGGCGACCAAGATGGCCGCCCCCGTTTGGGCGACCAAGATGGCCGCCGTTAGTTCACCGATCGGCCGCACAGATGGCACCATCTCCCAAGGGCTTAATTTCTTTGCCGTTAGTTCATTTGGTGGCGGCTAGATGGCGTTCGGTGGCATTATTTCCGGCGCGCTTTGCGAAATGTGTACACTGTTTCAACGACTGTTATCTCTGTTTACTAAGCGTGACGAAATATGTATTCCTAGCGTCCTGTTAAGCAAGCACTGAACATCTTGGCTACTATCGACACACAGTAAAATATTTTCTTCGGTACTTAAGCGTAAATCATTGCAATTTTACTAAAAACAAAAAAAGTCCACATTAAAACGACCTCGGCAGTGTTGGGGCTAGGTCGCCGGTTCGAGTCCGGCCGCGGTGTTTAAGTGTTTTGTGGAAAAGCCGCAAAGTTACGTAATTTCCACGCCTCGAAAAGCATAAATGTTTCCTTTTAACGGGAAAAAAAAGTCATAAACTCCAGATATAAATTCTATGTGTACCTGTTTTCATGAAATTATTTAGCGTTCTTGCCTCTCATTCGGGAGGACGGAGGTTCCAGGCATCCATGGTTTCCCCCAGGTGAATGCCGGGGATGCTACCTTCAAAAGGCCATGGCCGAATTCCTTCCCATCCTTTCCCGTCTCTAAAGACCTCGCTGTTAACATAAATTCCGTTCATCGAAGCAGGCAGACATTAAAAATTAATTCACCGACGAAGAGACGGGAAACAAACTCACTTTTTCATTATGAACAATATAATATAACTCACGAGTGTCACCTACAGTCCGTGTATTTTAAAGGATGTATTAAATTAGGGGTATTTATATTTTTATTTATATTTCTCGTGTCCAGGACATAACAAGTTGAAAAAACAAATAACATTAATTAATTAATATTAACTATAAACACAATTATATAGAATGTGACCAGAATTCCGCAATCTTGATGGCCTTCTCGTTTGCCCTGTAAAGGTCGTCGATATTGCAGGTTTCAGGGAGATTCCTGCATATCAGAAGATGTTGTGGGTTCTGAAGCTCACCACATTCACATAGATCGTTGTCATTAGTGTACCCCCATTTTTTAAATATTATATTTACATCGGGACACTTCAGTTCTTAGTCTGTTTAGAGCCTTCCATATAGCATATGGCTGATTACATCCCGCAGCCGGTGCCTCTTTGATGTTCCTCCACCAGGACAAATTTCAAAATTAGGGGTAATGAAATTGTGTGTCTCCAAGTGAATGCCGGGGATGCTACCTTCAAAAGGCCATGACCGAATTCATTCCCATTCCTTTCCCCGTCTCTAAAGACCACGTTGTTAGAGAGACGTTAAAAAAAAGTACCTGTTTTAGCGTTCTGACCTTGTATTCGAGAGGACGGCGTTTCCGGTCATCCAGATTTGGGTTTTCCATGGTTTCCCCCAAATCACTCCAGGTGAATGCCGGGATGCTTCCTTCAAAAGGACATGGCCGAATTCCTTCCCATTCCTTGCTCCCCATCCTTTCCCCATCTCAAAAGGCCAGGTTGTTAGAGAGACGTTAAAAAGTTTAAAAAATGAAATTATTGTGATAAAGTATAGCAATACCACACATACGTTATTCCTTTCAAAATTCGTAGCCTCAAAAACCCATCAATGGTGAAATCCTTTCATTGAAACCGAGAGACATTCACCGATGAAGGTAGGGAAAACCATAAAAAAATTCCGTTCATCGAAGCAGGCAGACATTAAAAATTAATACACCGACGAAGAGACGGGAAACAAACTCAATTAGTCACATCATGTTGGATTCGTTATAAACAATTTAATATAGCTCGCGAGTGTCACCTACATTCCGTGTATTTTAAAGGATGTATTAAATTATGTGTAATGAAACACAGACACTTTTTGGACTCAAAGAGGCATTGAAGGGGTTTACTGATGGATGTAAGTATAACCTCGATTGGTTGAGAGCCTCTAAACTAAAGCAAAGTTGTCGATTTGAAAACCAGGCTCGTAATTGTTGCCATCCAGGTCAAACCTTTGTCGTTTGTCTATCCAGGCCAATCTATGTATCAATTCTGTTATGCTTTCGTAAGCAATCACAAATTGAGTGTCCTTAGCTGTACTTTGTCTAAAATTCCAATAAATCCCTTGTGACACATCAGTGATTGACACCTTTAACTGTATTTTACAGTACAGCACTTATGTTCCAGGAACGAAATACCGTCTGTTAATCTTACTAATTTCACACCTGTGGAATCTAAGTACGCCAGTCCTATGTGATAAAAAAATCGAGTCACGCTAAGCACAGAACATGCCTGAGACCATCGCCTGTGACCAAGGTCGAGATATAGAAGATTTACACACTCCCTTATAGAAGAAATCCAGTGCACTATTCCTAATTCTTTCACCAAGATCCACCTCTAGCCTCATCGCCAACATACCCACAACACTTCCCCAAACTTCATTCTGTTTTCCAATGATTCCCACTCCAATCCCTGATCAGTTACCTTTTTTTCGTGCGTTAAAGTAAACCAAAAATTCGCAGAGTCTTCTGCTAATCAGTAGCCAGGTACCAAAATGTCCATTTAAGGTCGTTCTACTGCAGTTTTCCAGGAAAATTCTCCCCTTTTCCAGGAAATTATTTTTCAATAAATCAGGACCCAGGGGAGTTCTCCATTCGGTTTAAAATGTTCCCATCTAACGCCAACCTTCGGATTCAGGACCAAGTGTGACATTTGTTTATAATTGCATGCTTTGTTCAAGTAACCACGATAGAGTTATCATGATGCTCTTAGCTAACTTGGTCATCAAACAGGCATCATAACCCACATTTTAATAGAAGATCCCCACATATCGACAAGTATCCAAAGGTGCAGACACTAGTTCTATTGCGCCGAAGATAGCACCCACGCTTGAACTGTCGTAAATTGTTAGGTCAAAGTGGGTGTTTGGATATTTTATCTACTCAGGCCTCATCATCTAAAGTCTAATGACAGATTGTGGTCATGGCCAACTTAGGCTCCATACACCACTCAGAATTATTCTGCCAATATCCATTCTAACAGCATTATACACCACATACAGCCCCTGACACTCTTCCAATCTCCCAATGACATCCAGTCCAGTTCCTTTATTAAGGCACTTGTTGAATATTTTCCACTAATAAATCTAGCTGCTATATTTTGCACCTTGCATTTGATGTACAAAAAATGTGGTCTCCATACTACACTTATATATACAAGAAATGGTCTGACTGTGGGTTTGTACCCAAGTCCTTCGCTTCTCTGGTACATCCCCTCATCACCCTCTCTGTTAAATGATTATTATGTAGTGAAAAACGGGAGAAACACAATTCGTATGGCAACACAAACGGCAGTAAACTGTAAAGAGTACAGTGAAATGGGAGATTGCCTAAGCCCTGAAGCAATGGTTAGAAGCACACGTTGATGGTGAGCATAATTCTATAACCATATATTTTAGACTCAAATTAACAGAGGAAGTAGACACACGCAAACACTTGTACATGCATACAGCGAGGTCGACAGAACTAACAGCAAGCATCATGGAAACGATGAAGTGTGGCAGAATTGTCGTTACCACTGATTAACTGGGCAGTACTATCGTTAAAAAAATCATCAGACAGACGAGTTTAAGTCAGGTATCACAATACTTACACTTACACGCACAAAGAGAGACGCAGATATACATGTACAAGTCTACACAACTACCGGTACCAATCATGGAAACAAAAAAGTGGTGTAGTACTTTCTTGCCCCATGACTGGCTGAAAAACAGAACTCTCCTTACATATCATCTGCCTGGCGAGATAGAGGGTGTGCAAAAAATGGCATGTTTTCACCATACACCTAAGTATTTACATCATAAATAGTGTTCATCACACACAATTGATTACATTTACCATCAATACGTTTCTCCCACACTGCAACCCTATCTGCCATTCATTAAGAGTGCCCCAGGTACCATGAGTTACAATAGACATTTGACTATCAGCAGATACCAGAACCCCTCATATTCATACTAGGTCTCAACCACAAATCCATACGTATCCACGCACAAGCTCAAAGAAACAGGAACAGCAAATCATACATCCAGACAGAAGAGTTTAATTAATGTATCACCACATTTACAGAGACGCACAAACACTCACATTTCCATGCCTACAGCGAGCTAGACACAACAACCACCCAAATCATGACGACGAAAAAGTGGAGTAGAACCCCCATGGCTCATAACTGACCAAAAAATCATCAGTAACATAATATGTTCCAGGCACCATACTCTTCACATCAATATCATCTCATTTATTTCACACTACAGACCTCACTACCATCCAGTATCATGTGTGCTAGGTACAAAACTGTTCACATCAGCACCAACACGTCTATCCCACACCTAAGCCTTTACTGCCATTCAGTGACATTTACCCCAGGTACCACGAGTAGCAGTAGACATCTGGTCATCAGACAGATATCATAACTCCCATATTCATACTAGGTCTCAACCAAAAATCTGTACGTCACCTCACACAAGCAAGGTACCACCACAGTTACGAAAAAAACACACAGAGATAGAGACGCATACACACGTTCATTTCCAGGCCTACAGCGATCTCGACTCAACAACTAGCCCAATCATGGCAACGAAAAAGTGGAACAGAACACCCATGACTGGCCAAAAATCACAGAAAGACACACATAAACACATACATACACACTAACATGTCAATGCATTCAAACAGTTCCATTCATCACCACACATAACTGGAGGAAAAACTGAAGAGTTACAGGATGTGTGAAGTTTGAAATCACAGCCACATCTCTCCCACACCGCAACCCTTTCTGTCATTTAGTAACATGTCACCCAGGTACCATGAGTTACAATAGACACTTGTCTATCAGACAGATATCATAACCTCCATATTCATACTAGGTCTCACCCACAAACCCATACGTCTCCACACAAGCACAAACATATGGGAGGAACAGCAATTCATACGTCCAGATAAATGAGTTTAAGGAAGGTATCACCATACTTACGCACACAGACACATATATCCATGCCTACAGCGAGCTCAACACAACAACGAGCCCAATCATGGAAAAGAAAAAGTGGGACAGAACCCCCATGGCTCAAGACTGACGAAAAAAATCATCATTAACATGTGTTCCAAGTAACAAACTCCTCACATCAAAATCATATCATTTAACTCACACTACAGACCTCTCTGCCATTCAGTATCGTTGGTAATATGTACAAATCTGTTCACATGATCAGCACCACCTCTATCCCACGCCACAAGCCTTTTCTGCTATTCAGTAATATTTGCCCCACGTACCACGAGTATCAGTAGTCACATGGTCATCAGACAAATATCATAACTCCCATACTCATACTAGACCTCACACACAAACATAACTGACCAAAAAACCATCAGACAGACGTTAGAGTGTGTGCAAAGGATGACATGTTTTTGCCATACACCTCAGTACTTATCACATTATCAATTAATTACATCAACACATAGGTAGCCAGACATTGTGAAATCTCAAAGTCGAATATAATCCTATCGTGATAGACACACAGCCACATAGAAAGACACACACTCACATGTCCATGCATACACACAGATGACTGAACACCCTAGGTCGAGACTGAATAGTTACAGGATGTGCGAAATATTTCATTTCTTTGCCACAAACCTCGGTGCTCATCATACCCAAATGATTACATCTACATAGGTGGCCACTGATGGAAACATCTCAAGTAGACTCCTACCACCATAATTACACACATAACCACACAGGAACAAGTACACACACATATGTCCATGCATATACCACAATTTCATAAGTTACCACATACATACAACTAACTGCAGGAAAGGGACCCGACACACGACGTCCACACTAAGGTGTTACATGATAGGCAGATGATAGCATGTCTTTACAATACATCTCAGTGCTCACCACACATACTTGATTTTTAATGTGCCATCAGTATAGCTGGTGGCTGGAACTAAGCTCTTGGCAATGTTTTGGCCAAAGGTCATTTGCTAATAGCAGCTCATCAAAGACAAATTTTGGGTGAACCTGCCCGGGCGGGCGCGGCGGGAGGTGGCCACCCTTCCTCACAGCGGACGCGTACATCATGTAGGTCGGTATACCGGCGCATATAATCGCTTACTAGCGCAATGAAATTCCGGTCTTCAGTACGGTCCTAAAAATGCGGTTACCGGTAGTAGGTCCCGGTCGGAAAACTCCGGTACGTACATCGTGTAGGTCGGTATACCGGCGCATATAACTCGCTTACTAGCGCAATGAAATTCCGGTCTTCAGTGCGGTCCTAAAAATGCGGTTACCGGTAGTAGGTCCCGTTCGGAAAACTCCGGTAATCCATCGCGGTCCGCGCTTTTAGACCGGCGAATTGCGGTATTTCGGTCCGCAGTGGGGAAGGGTGGCCACCTCCCGCCGCGCCCGCCCGGGCAGGTTCACCCAAAATTTGTCTTTGATGAGCTGCTATTAGCAAATGACCTTTGGCCAAAACATTGCCAAGAGCTTAGTTCCAGCCACCAGCTATACTGATGGCACATTAAAAATCAAGTATGTGTGGTGAGCACTGAGATGTATTGTAAAGACATGCTATCATCTGCCTATCATGTAACACCTTAGTGTGGACGTCGTGTGTCGGGTCCCTTTCCTGCAGTTAGTTGTATGTATGTGGTAACTTATGAAATTGTGGTATATGCATGGACATATGTGTGTGTACTTGTTCCTGTGTGGTTATGTGTGTAATTATGGTGGTAGGAGTCTACTTGAGATGTTTCCATCAGTGGCCACCTATGTAGATGTAATCATTTGGGTATGATGAGCACCGAGGTTTGTGGCAAAGAAATGAAATATTTCGCACATCCTGTAACTATTCAGTCTCGACCTAGGGTGTTCAGTCATCTGTGTGTATGCATGGACATGTGAGTGTGTGTCTTTCTATGTGGCTGTGTGTCTATCACGATAGGATTATATTCGACTTTGAGATTTCACAATGTCTGGCTACCTATGTGTTGATGTAATTAATTGATAATGTGATAAGTACTGAGGTGTATGGCAAAAACATGTCATCCTTTGCACACACTCTAACGTCTGTCTGATGGTTTTTTGGTCAGTTATGTTTGTGTGTGAGGTCTAGTATGAGTATGGGAGTTATGATATTTGTCTGATGACCATGTGACTACTGATACTCGTGGTACGTGGGGCAAATATTACTGAATAGCAGAAAAGGCTTGTGGCGTGGGATAGAGGTGGTGCTGATCATGTGAACAGATTTGTACATATTACCAACGATACTGAATGGCAGAGAGGTCTGTAGTGTGAGTTAAATGATATGATTTTGATGTGAGGAGTTTGTTACTTGGAACACATGTTAATGATGATTTTTTTCGTCAGTCTTGAGCCATGGGGGTTCTGTCCCACTTTTTCTTTTCCATGATTGGGCTCGTTGTTGTGTTGAGCTCGCTGTAGGCATGGATATATGTGTCTGTGTGCGTAAGTATGGTGATACCTTCCTTAAACTCATTTATCTGGACGTATGAATTGCTGTTCCTCCCATATGTTTGTGCTTGTGTGGAGACGTATGGGTTTGTGGGTGAGACCTAGTATGAATATGGAGGTTATGATATCTGTCTGATAGACAAGTGTCTATTGTAACTCATGGTACCTGGGTGACATGTTACTAAATGACAGAAAGGGTTGCGGTGTGGGAGAGATGTGGCTGTGATTTCAAACTTCACACATCCTGTAACTCTTCAGTTTTTCCTCCAGTTATGTGTGGTGATGAATGGAACTGTTTGAATG
Source organism: Vandiemenella viatica (assembly GCA_031002005.1). Lineage (NCBI taxonomy): Eukaryota > Metazoa > Arthropoda > Insecta > Orthoptera > Morabidae > Vandiemenella > Vandiemenella viatica. Next base: position 132,251,682 of record CM061918.1, read on the forward strand.
CATTGACATGTTAGTGTGTATGTATGTGTTTATGTGTGTCTTTCTGTGATTTTTGGCCAGTCATGGGTGTTCTGTTCCACTTTTTCGTTGCCATGATTGGGCTAGTTGTTGAGTCGAGATCGCTGTAGGCCTGGAAATGAACGTGTGTATGCGTCTCTATCTCTGTGTGTTTTTTTCGTAACTGTGGTGGTACCTTGCTTGTGTGAGGTGACGTACAGATTTTTGGTTGAGACCTAGTATGAATATGGGAGTTATGATATCTGTCTGATGACCAGATGTCTACTGCTACTCGTGGTACCTGGGGTAAATGTCACTGAATGGCAGTAAAGGCTTAGGTGTGGGATAGACGTGTTGGTGCTGATGTGAACAGTTTTGTACCTAGCACACATGATACTGGATGGTAGTGAGGTCTGTAGTGTGAAATAAATGAGATGATATTGATGTGAAGAGTATGGTGCCTGGAACATATTATGTTACTGATGATTTTTTGGTCAGTTATGAGCCATGGGGGTTCTACTCCACTTTTTCGTCGTCATGATTTGGGTGGTTGTTGTGTCTAGCTCGCTGTAGGCATGGAAATGTGAGTGTTTGTGCGTCTCTGTAAATGTGGTGATACATTAATTAAACTCTTCTGTCTGGATGTATGATTTGCTGTTCCTGTTTCTTTGAGCTTGTGCGTGGATACGTATGGATTTGTGGTTGAGACCTAGTATGAATATGAGGGGTTCTGGTATCTGCTGATAGTCAAATGTCTATTGTAACTCATGGTACCTGGGGCACTCTTAATGAATGGCAGATAGGGTTGCAGTGTGGGAGAAACGTATTGATGGTAAATGTAATCAATTGTGTGTGATGAACACTATTTATGATGTAAATACTTAGGTGTATGGTGAAAACATGCCATTTTTTGCACACCCTCTATCTCGCCAGGCAGATGATATGTAAGGAGAGTTCTGTTTTTCAGCCAGTCATGGGGCAAGAAAGTACTACACCACTTTTTTGTTTCCATGATTGGTACCGGTAGTTGTGTAGACTTGTACATGTATATCTGCGTCTCTCTTTGTGCGTGTAAGTGTAAGTATTGTGATACCTGACTTAAACTCGTCTGTCTGATGATTTTTTTAACGATAGTACTGCCCAGTTAATCAGTGGTAACGACAATTCTGCCACACTTCATCGTTTCCATGATGCTTGCTGTTAGTTCTGTCGACCTCGCTGTATGCATGTACAAGTGTTTGCGTGTGTCTACTTCCTCTGTTAATTTGAGTCTAAAATATATGGTTATAGAATTATGCTCACCATCAACGTGTGCTTCTAACCATTGCTTCAGGGCTTAGGCAATCTCCCATTTCACTGTACTCTTTACAGTTTACTGCCGTTTGTGTTGCCATACGAATTGTGTTTCTCACGTTTTTCACTACATAATAATCATTTAACAGAGAGGGTGATGAGGGGATGTACCAGAGAAGCGAAGGACTTGGGTACAAACCCACAGTCAGACCATTTCTTGTATATATAAGTGTAGTATGGAGACCACATTTTTGTACATCAAATGCAAGGTGCAAAATATAGCAGCTAGATTTATTAGTGGAAAATATTCAACAAGTGCCTTAATAAAGGAACTGGACTGGATGTCATTGGGAGATTGGAAGAGTGTCAGGGGCTGTATGTGGTGTATAATGCTGTTAGAATGGATATTGGCAGAATAATTCTGAGTGGTGTATGGAGCCTAAGTTGGCCATGACCACAATCTGTCATTAGACTTTAGATGATGAGGCCTGAGTAGATAAAATATCCAAACACCCACTTTGACCTAACAATTTACGACAGTTCAAGCGTGGGTGCTATCTTCGGCGCAATAGAACTAGTGTCTGCACCTTTGGATACTTGTCGATATGTGGGGATCTTCTATTAAAATGTGGGTTATGATGCCTGTTTGATGACCAAGAAACTATCAGTTAGCTAAGAGCATCATGATAACTCTATCGTGGTTACTTGAACAAAGCATGCAATTATAAACAAATGTCACACTTGGTCCTGAATCCGAAGGTTGGCGTTAGATGGGAACATTTTAAACCGAATGGAGAACTCCCCTGGGTCCTGATTTATTGAAAAATAATTTCCTGGAAAAGGGGAGAATTTTCCTGGAAAACTGCAGTAGAACGACCTTAAATGGACATTTTGGTACCTGGCTACTGATTAGCAGAAGACTCTGCGAATTTTTGGTTTACTTTAACGCACGAAAAAAAGGTAACTGATCAGGGATTGGAGTGGGAATCATTGGAAAACAGAATGAAGTTTGGGGAAGTGTTGTGGGTATGTTGGCGATGAGGCTAGAGGTGGATCTTGGTGAAAGAATTAGGAATAGTGCACTGGATTTCTTCTATAAGGGAGTGTGTAAATCTTCTATATCTCGACCTTGGTCACAGGCGATGGTCTCAGGCATGTTCTGTGCTTAGCGTGACTCGATTTTTTTATCACATAGGACTGGCGTACTTAGATTCCACAGGTGTGAAAAATTAGTAAGATTAACAGACGGTATTTCGTTCCTGGAACATAAGTGCTGTACTGTAAAATACAGTTAAAGGTGTCAATCACTGATGTGTCACAAGGGATTTATTGGAATTTTAGACAAAGTACAGCTAAGGACACTCAATTTGTGATTGCTTACGAAAGCATAACAGAATTGATACATAGATTGGCCTGGATAGACAAACGACAAAGGTTTGACCTGGATGGCAACAATTACGAGCCTGGTTTTCAAATCGACAACTTTGCTTTAGTTTAGAGGCTCTCAACCAATCGAGGTTATACTTACATCCATCAGTAAACCCCTTCAATGCCTCTTTGAGTCCAAAAAGTGTCTGTGTTTCATTACACATAATTTAATACATCCTTTAAAATACACGGAATGTAGGTGACACTCGCGAGCTATATTAAATTGTTTATAACGAATCCAACATGATGTGACTAATTGAGTTTGTTTCCCGTCTCTTCGTCGGTGTATTAATTTTTAATGTCTGCCTGCTTCGATGAACGGAATTTTTTTATGGTTTTCCCTACCTTCATCGGTGAATGTCTCTCGGTTTCAATGAAAGGATTTCACCATTGATGGGTTTTTGAGGCTACGAATTTTGAAAGGAATAACGTATGTGTGGTATTGCTATACTTTATCACAATAATTTCATTTTTTAAACTTTTTAACGTCTCTCTAACAACCTGGCATTTTGAGATGGGGAAAGGATGGGGAGCAAGGAATGGGAAGGAATTCGGCCATGTCCTTTTGAAGGAAGCATCCCGGCATTCACCTGGAGTGATTTGGGGAAACCATGGAAAACCCAAATCTGGATGACCGGAAACGCCGTCCTCTCGAATACAAGGTCAGAACGCTAAAACAGGTACTTTTTTTTAACGTCTCTCTAACAACGTGGTCTTTAGAGACGGGGAAAGGAATGGGAATGAATTCGGTCATGGCCTTTTGAAGGTAGCATCCCCGGCATTCACTTGGAGACACACAATTTCATTACCCCTAATTTTGAAATTTGTCCTGGTGGAGGAACATCAAAGAGGCACCGGCTGCGGGATGTAATCAGCCATATGCTATATGGAAGGCTCTAAACAGACTAAGAACTGAAGTGTCCCGATGTAAATATAATATTTAAAAAATGGGGGTACACTAATGACAACGATCTATGTGAATGTGGTGAGCTTCAGAACCCACAACATCTTCTGATATGCAGGAATCTCCCTGAAACCTGCAATATCGACGACCTTTACAGGGCAAACGAGAAGGCCATCAAGATTGCGGAATTCTGGTCACATTCTATATAATTGTGTTTATAGTTAATATTAATTAATTAATGTTATTTGTTTTTTCAACTTGTTATGTCCTGGACACGAGAAATATAAATAAAAATATAAATACCCCTAATTTAATACATCCTTTAAAATACACGGACTGTAGGTGACACTCGTGAGTTATATTATATTGTTCATAATGAAAAAGTGAGTTTGTTTCCCGTCTCTTCGTCGGTGAATTAATTTTTAATGTCTGCCTGCTTCGATGAACGGAATTTATGTTAACAGCGAGGTCTTTAGAGACGGGAAAGGATGGGAAGGAATTCGGCCATGGCCTTTTGAAGGTAGCATCCCCGGCATTCACCTGGGGGAAACCATGGATGCCTGGAACCTCCGTCCTCCCGAATGAGAGGCAAGAACGCTAAATAATTTCATGAAAACAGGTACACATAGAATTTATATCTGGAGTTTATGACTTTTTTTCCCGTTAAAAGGAAACATTTATGCTTTTCGAGGCGTGGAAATTACGTAACTTTGCGGCTTTTCCACAAAACACTTAAACACCGCGGCCGGACTCGAACCGGCGACCTAGCCCCAACACTGCCGAGGTCGTTTTAATGTGGACTTTTTTTGTTTTTAGTAAAATTGCAATGATTTACGCTTAAGTACCGAAGAAAATATTTTACTGTGTGTCGATAGTAGCCAAGATGTTCAGTGCTTGCTTAACAGGACGCTAGGAATACATATTTCGTCACGCTTAGTAAACAGAGATAACAGTCGTTGAAACAGTGTACACATTTCGCAAAGCGCGCCGGAAATAATGCCACCGAACGCCATCTAGCCGCCACCAAATGAACTAACGGCAAAGAAATTAAGCCCTTGGGAGATGGTGCCATCTGTGCGGGCGGTTGAGGAACTAACGGCGGCCATCTTGGTCGCCCCAAACGGGGGCGGCCATGTTGTGACGTCACGCGACCGTGCTGCCACCTGGCGGTGTTCCAGGTCCATCCTTGTCTTCCTACTCCGCGGCTACAGCTGCCGCAGCCGCTGAAGCGTCAGTAGATGGGGTTCGCCTCACAGATCTCCGAGGACATCACAATACTGTATTACTAATCTAAAATTTGTTAATAGGAAGTGGTAGCAACCAACAGCAGCTCCCGCCAACTGGCGTCCTGCTAAAACCGCAGCAGCAGCAGATACGAGGGTCTAGAAGCAGCGGTAGCCACGGCCTTCGGAGCGGCAGCCGCAGCAAGGAAAGCGGTTGCAGCTTGGAAGGCCGCGGCTACAGCTGCCGCAGCCGCCGAAGCGTCAGTAGATGGGGTTCACCTCACAGATCTCCGAGGACATCACAATACTGTATTACTAATCTAAAATTTGTTAATAGGAAGTAGTAGCAACAGCAGCAGCTCCCGCCAACTGGCGTCCTGCTAAAACCGCAGCAGCAGCTACGAGGGTCTAGAAGCAGCGGTAGTCGCAGCCTTCGGAGCGTCAGCCGCAGTCGACAAAGCGGCTGCCGCTTCGGCGGTTGCGGCTACCGCTGCCGCAGCCGCCGAAGCGTCAGTAGATGGGGTTCGCCTCACAGATCTCCGAGGACATCACAATACTGTATTACTAATCTAAAATTTGTTAATAGGAAGTGGTAGCAACAGCAGCAGCTCCCGCCAACTGGCGTCCTGCTAAAACCGCAGCAGCAGCAGCTACGAGGGTCTAGAAGCAGCGGTAGCCGCAGTCGACAAAGCGGCTGCCGCTTCGGCGGTTGCGGCTACCGCTGCCGCAGCCGCCGAAGCGTCAGTAGATGGGGTTCGCCTCACAGATCTCCGAGGACATCACAATACTGTATTACTAATCTAAAATTTGTTAATAGGAAGTGGTAGCAACCAGCAGCAGCTCCCGCCAACTGGCGTCCTGCTAAAACCGCAGCAGCAGCAGATACGAGGGTCTAGAAGCAGCGGTAGCCGCGGCCTTCGGAGCGGCAGCCGCAGCAAGGAAAGCGGTTGCAGCTTGGAAGGCCGCGGCTACAGCTGCCGCAGCCGCCGAAGCGTCAGTAGATGGGGTTCGCCTCACAGATCTCCGAGGACATCACAATACTGTATTACTAATCTAAAATTTGTTAATAGGAAGTGGTAGCAACAGCAGCTGGCGTCCTGCTAAAACCGCAGCAGCAGCAGATACGAGGGTCTAGAAGCAGCGGTAGTCGCAGCCTTCGGAGCGGCAGCCGCAGCAAGGAAAGCGGTTGCAGCTTCGAAGGCCGCGGCTACCGCTGCCGCAGCCGCCGAAGCGTCAGTAGATGTGGTTCAGCAGCAGGAACACATCCGCCAGCATTAGCCACCAATCCAGCAGATACTCAGCTATGACCGGCAGTAGTAACTTTTCCTTTGTCAACTGCAGCCAATTGATTGTCTGCGTTTTGCAGTTGTGTTATTTAATCAAGGTTTTAGTTGGTCTTTGGTAATCTTATGTTGTTCACGAAACTGTAAAGTAGTATTTTTATATTTGTACCCTCAGTTATACAGGCTTATAAATTCGATTTTTTGGAATGTTATATCTGTTTTGTAGTAATACATATTTTGTAGATTGCTTTTCAATATTTTTTAAATGTAGTTATAGGGTTTAGATTAATTTAAAATTAATTTGTAAATAAGTTCTAAGTTGTTATTCATTTTCAATAAATAATTGTGTATTGTTTTTGAACTGATTATGGATAAGCATTGGTTTATGTTGAAAATATCCTTCGATATGTATAAAGAATGTTGGGAGTTGGCTGGCGATCTGATGCACCATGGTACAACTCTGGACCAAGTATAAAGTACATGGGTGCTAAGTGTTTTCACTGGTATGAATTACGTTGCACCCGAGTAATATAGTATGCAGAATCTGTTTTCCCGTTTCTCTAAAATGCTCAAAACAACCTAATATCCCTAAACACTGCCTCCTCGGTTTTTGTTGTATACAGTAACAATTCAAAATATTTCTTTTCAGATTTAAGCCTGGAATGTGAGAACGTAGAGGACAAAAATTCAAAGAGCTATAGAAACTACGGAGGAGAGAGGAAGAAAGCCAGCTGTCGCAAAACACAACTGCCAGTGTGATAGAAAATCATACATAATCCAAAATTTGAGAAGCCAGCTCGATCCGTCACAATGGAGCAGACTGCGAAGCTCAAATGACCTAGAACCGATAAGTTTTACTTAACATAATGATATTGTAGTTTAAAGATATTGTGTACATTAGCGGTGAATGGAATTTTCAATTATTAGATCGGCAAATTACTTCGAATGCTAATCTGAATGTTTCTCAATTCAACATGGTAATTTTCTGAAAATCTGACATTCTTCCATCTTACAAAGTTCCAAAATATTCGAAGTATGTTCTTATTTAAGAGTAAATAGATTTGCTTCTTTTGTATTGAAAGACTTAGCAGCTAATAAGAGTCAACTGCATTCGTGTTGTAACTGGTCGTTTCGATGGCTTTGGCAAACTTACAAACGGCCAGCACCACTTTCCAAAAATTGGATTGAAGCAATCAGCTCGATGATTAATAATTTTGAAATTTCAATGACATAAATCGTCGAATGATAAGCTAAATGTCGAAAATGTTGTTTGCATTGCCATTACCAATCAATTTATGTTTGAATGATAGCTAAATGCTGCATTAATTCTTGTAAAATCAGCTGTGGGAGCGTGCACAAACTACGTGGCTCCGTCTGGAGGGGGGGGGGAGGGTTTTCCTGGAAGCCTACGCTGGGCTACGTGGGGGGAAGGGGGGTGCGGGTTCCGAGGCGGGTCACGTAGCTTTCCTTTCATAACATATTTTTACAGTTAAAATGACGAATTGAACACACAACAGGGTGTGAATATTTATTTCGGTTAATTATCTCCGTATGTAATTTACAATAGTCTGACACGAGAAAACGGTACAAAATGTCTTCTGGAATGAAAAGGTAAAAAGCTACGTGCTAGTTGGGGGGGAAGGGGAGGAGTTGATAGAGCAAAAGCCACGTAGGGCTAGATGAGGGGGAGGGGGGAGTTCACAGGAGGCCAAAATGGAGCTACGTGGTTTATGCACGTTCCCTGTATGGAGGATTAAATTATTCTAGTAACAGATTCAAGAGGAAGACGAGGAGGAGCAGCATCTGGCATCAGGAGAGATGGGGATTGAAGTTGCAGTCCTCCCATCCAGATTTGTTTTTTAAAAAACTAAGTTAATTAGGAAATATCTTCGTTAATCCATACTGTATTACTAATCTAAAATTTGTTAATAGGAAATGGCAGCAACAGCAGCAAATACAGAGAGTCTAGCAGCAGCAAAGGCAGCCGGCAAAGCGGCAGCGGCAGCCCTCGAAGCGGGCGTCGCTGCCGCCAATACGACAGCCGCAGCCTTCGAAACGGCAGCCGCAGCCTACAAAGCGGCAGCCGCAGCCTACATGGCGGGAGTTGCAGCCTTGAAAGCAGCAGTCGCAGCCGCCGATGGGAGAGTCGCAGGGGCCGAACCGGCAACTGCTGCCTTCGAAGCGGCAAACGCTGCCTTGAAAGCGGCAGGCAAGGGGGCCACAGCGGCATTCGCAGTTTCCAATGCGGGAGCCGCAATCGCCGCAGCGGCAGGCGTTGCCGTCAAAGCGGCAGCCGTTGCCGTCAAAGCGGCAGCCGCAGCCAAAGAAGCTGTAGGCGCCGCCTCTAATTGAGCAGTAGCCTCTACGCGTTCAGCAGCGGCAGTAAACGGGGTTACGGCGGTGGCTTCAGCAGCAGGAGCACATCCGCCAGCATTAGCTACCAATAAAGCAGATACTCGGTTATGATCAGCAGTAGTAACTTTTCCTATGTCAACTGCAGCTAATTGATTGTCTGTTTAGCAGTTGTGTGTTATTTAATCCAGGTTTCGGTTGGTCTTTGGTAATCTTATGTTGTTCACCAAACTGAGAAGTAGTATTTTTATATTTGTACCCTCAGTTATAGAGGCTTATAAATTCGATTTACTGGAATGTTATTTCTGTTTTGTAGTAATGCATATTTTGTAGCTTGATTTTCAATATTGTTTAAATGTAGTTACAGGGTTTAAATTAATTTAAAATCAATTTTTAAATAAGTATTAAGTTGTAATTAATTTTCAATAAATTTTTGTTTCACTTCTATTGAACTGATTATGGATAAGCAATGGTTTGTTGAAAATATCCTTCCATATGTATAAAGAATGTTGGGAGTTGGTTGGCCATCTGATTCACCATGTTACATCTCTGGATCAAGTTATCAATATTTCTTACAAACACAGATTGCTTGGAATGTGACAAGAAATTAACACTGCTAATGTTTCTAAAAGTTCCAAGTCTGTTCCATATTCAGGGCTCACACAAGGTCATTTAAGCTACAAGGAAATAATTTTTTTTTTGGGGGTGGGGGGTGGCGTGTGTGTGTGTGTGTGTGTGTGTGTGTGTGTGTGTGTGCATACCGGCTCACGCTCGGTGGCAAATTCCCTACACTCCCCATCTTCCCCCCATCCTGCACACATCTACAGTGGCTTCCTACAAATTTTTTCTTTAAATTCTTTCAATTTTTTCGGTAAATTATTCATAATTTCTCTTGGTAACTCATTCCAATCCCTGACACCCTTACCTAAAAACGAGAATCTTACCACACCCTTGTGCCTGAAATCGAGTGCTAGCTTGTGGTCATGGCCATCTTTTCCCTTCCATGCACTACTTTTCATACCTATTGCAATATCTTTCCATGCCTCATCGCCAGTATATGCCCTGTACACTCCCATGACCCTCCTCATCCTCCATCTGTCTTGTAATGAATCCCATTCCAGCTCCTTTATCATATCCGTCACTGATTGCATTCTGCAATAATTTCCAGAAACAAATCTAGCAGCCTTTTTTTGCATCCTCTCCATCTCTTGTATTTGATACGTAAAATGAGGGTCCCATACTACACTACCATATTCGACCAATGGTCTGACCAAAGTTTTGTAACCCAATTCCTTTACTTCTCCCGTACATCCACTCATCACTTTCTCCAACAAGTGCAGAACTACCACCTGTCCAATGTGTCCCGCCCAGTTAAACTTGTTATCGAAAGTAATGCTAGATATTTAAATTTCAAGTCATTAGCAATCAATTCTTTCCCCAACTTATTTTCATAATTAATCTTTTGTTATTTATTTGTGTATCTAATAAGCTGACTCTTCTTTGCATTTATCTTCATTCCATGTTTACCAACCCAACTAGAAATCCTTTCCAGATCACCCTGCAACTGTTTACAATCCTCTATCGTTTTGATTCTTTTATACAGCATTATCTCATCTGCAAACAATCTAATTTCAGATAGTAAACAATCGACACAATTATTCATTAGAATAATGAATAGCAATGGTCCCAATATGCTACCCTGCGGCACTCCCATTTTTACTTCCACTTTTGATACTACATTTCATACCTTAACTTTGTTTTCTGGCTTTAAAAATTCTTCTACCCAGCAAATCACTTTCTCTTCTACTCCAATGGTTTTTACCTTATTTACTATTTGTGGCTCACTCTGTCAAATGCCTTTGACAGATCTAGTGCTACAATATCAAGTTTGCCTCCCCTGTCCATTTCATCTGAAATATCTTTCATATATCCCACCAACTGAGATTTGCATGAATGTCCTTGCCTGAACCTATGTTGCCTGCTTGAAAACCGCTTACGTTCCTCGCATACATATCTGATGTGGTTGTATATAAATTTTTCCATTAATTTACTCACCACTGAAGTCGAACAAATTGGCCTGTAATTCTAAACTCTATTTCGCACCCCTGCTTTATGTGCCGGTACTACTATTGCACTTTTCCAGTAATGTGGTAAGCAGCAAGTAACCAGACTCAATTTAAATGTTTCAAGATAAGGTACAATGTCATATCCAGCTATCTTTAAGATAGGACTACAGCACTAGGAAATCTCTGGAATGGTAACCCTTATGTTACTAACGGTTTGCGTGGTTGTATTTGAAGATTAATATTTATGAATAGTCTTGTTCATACATCCACACATCCAAACAGAAAATGAACAGAGGAAAAATACAAATAAGATATTGTGTATACACTATCACATACAACCATACTTGTATATTGGTCGCTAGAACTCGATGGTGATTTAACGTGTAATAATCTTATCAATTTAACAGTATCATTAAATGCTTTAAGATACTTATCAATTTCCTGCTTAAACCGATTACTGTAGGTAAAGTTCAATTCAACTAATTTAGGATCGATAATTTTCATATATCAAGTTTGGTAAGTAATACAATGGATAAGACTAATCGTAATTACTGGTGCTCTAAAATCATTCGCAATTAATTTACAAGCTGTAGTGTTCACAAAAATTCCTGAACTACTTACTGATAATTTACCAGTTTTCCTTAGATGGAATAGAAGTAATACTATCAGTTCAAAGTGTCAACAAGGTGAACAAAGGGACCAAAACTATAGAAGACTATAAACAGCTACAGGGTGATCTAAATAGGATAACTTGCTGGGTGAGTCTGCATGAGATGAAGATAAGTGAAAGAAGAGCCAGCTTATTACGTACACAGATAGAAAGCTAAAGGTTAATTATGATACAAAGTGGGGGAGGAAGTACTTATTGAAGACTCGAAATATAAGTACCTCGGCATAACATTTGATAGCAGACCTAACTGCGCAGGACACATTGGATAGGTAGAGATTTAGTGAATTTTGAGGCTAAAAAGTGATATTCTTAAAATGTGTTATCCCTAAAAATATATTTGGTGATTTTTTAGTGATATTCAACTTTTCAGTGTTTCGGAAAAACTTTATTGGAAATGTCGTAGGTAATGCCTCTGCTATGACTCGGATAAATAATGGCGTACATAATGTATTGCAAACTGAATATGGCTTAACCAAAACAAGAAGGCTGCTGGAATAAATACCTTTCTGGAGTTATCTAATTTATCCATATCTTATCACTTTCTCTCTCGCATACCGCAGTAGAAAGGATTTTCAGTACAATGAACATTCTTAAAAACAATTTGAGAAATATGATAGCTGTAAATACTTGTGGTAGCATTCTTTAATAAGGTATCAGTTAAAAATTGTGAAAAAAAAAATCATACAGTTTACGAGCTTCCAGCTGATGTGATTGCTGCAATTGGTAAAGATCTAAGACTGACGATTTATCTTATCCTTCTACATCTGCAAGTTCTGCAACTCCAACGATAGACCAAGATGATGATGATGATGATGATGATGATGATGATGATGATGATGATGATGATGATGATGATGATGATGATGAAGAAATACTGATTTAAGGAATTTGATGTTTTTTTAATACAAAGTTATATTTAATACAAATACTAATTAAAATATTTTTATATTACTTACTTTGCCATTTTCCTTTATTTTATTTAGCGATTTCTAGAGAATCTTTCAGTTATCGATATCCCGCAATCTAGTGAGTTTTGAGACCAATTCTAGCGACCTTTGTTTTCGTAAAGTGGCAATACTGTCTCAGAAGGGCATTAGATTGTTTTAGGTTGCATCGAACACCCAACAACCCTGCAGCGTTTCGTATAGCAAGAGCTAAGGCGCTTTGTGTAAAAGGGGACCGGACGAATTTTCAGAAGGTGTTTTAAATTGACCATTGTGGATATATTTAGCCACGAAAAATAGTTCTTTACTTAAATAAAGCTTTATAAGTACATAAAACCATGTGTAAATATTAAATTTTTAAAATTCCCGCGCAAACAGTACATCACGTGATCTCATAGCGCGTGGTGTCATACATCTGCAAAACAACTAGGCCTCGGACTTGTTATTCCAACAATATTAAGTGATTTTAAGCGTTTTGTGAAGTTATAGTTGTAACGGAACAAAAGACATATCGTTGTTGCGTAGTGCCGCCTATAACTTCTATATCTTCTTCAAACAAATTATTTATTGAAGTACCAGACAATCAAGTACTTGCGGCTAGTATGATGACAACATGACGGAATGTCTGAAGAATCATCGATTCACTTTTGTGAGGTGCACTTTGATGTAAGTTAATATGCGAAAATAGTGTTCAAATCACAAAGTAGATGTAGTGCAAATAATTGTATACAAGTAGATGATGTACTTATTTGTGTTTTAGCTGCTACATGTCATGAAAAATTACATGCGGTACCAAATAATACGCTCTCTAAATAAAATAATGATGAAACCTGAATGCATTCCATGAAAATTTCAGTGACAAACTGATAGGAAAACAAATGTGCAATTAAGGAACACATATCGCCGTCAAAAGGCAGCCACCGTCAATCACCGCAATGTTCATTAAATAATGAAGTGATAGCTTCTCTTAGTATTTCACTCCAAAGTTATTATAATTTAGTAAGCCTCAGTTTTTAACGTCCGTATTTTTAGTCTCTTGGTGAAATTATGACAGTAGAAAATTACATGGGGTGGCAGTCTGTGTGTGTTCTTTCTTTCTGGCTGAGAGTTCCTTAGTTGTATTGTATTTAATGTTAGTGCCAAATGGGACCAGTTTAGATTTTTTGCAATAGCAATTTACATCTATATAATTATGGCACAGTATGGTAACCACTTTTCCTCAGTCTTATCAACTACCATGGTCGCTTTATAAAATTTCGAACGTACCTTCTGTTCCGGGCACACCTAGTTCTTGATAGTGCATATACCCGAAACACGGAGAAGTTACACATTTCTTATGACATTGTGACCGTAGGGTTGTCTTGCCGATCTGAAAATAACAATAGAACGTGCGGCAAGCAGATTGTCGAGATTCCTACCAAAGTAATTTAAAAATGTCATACAATCTGTATATTTGAAAGCTGTTTCTGATAACCCTGTATTGCGTCAAAAAATTACATTGAAGAGCCAAAGAAACTGGTACACCTGCCTAATATCGTGTAGGGCCCCCGCGAGCACGCAGAAGTGCCGCTACACTACGTGGCATGGACTCGACTAATGTCTGAAGTAGTGCTGGAGGGAATTATCACCATGCATCCTTCAGGGCTATCCATAAATCCATGAGTACGATGGGGTGGAGATCTTTTCTGAACTGCAAGTTGCAAAGCATCCCAGATATGCTCAATAATGTTCATGTCTGGGGAGTTTGGTGGCCAGCGGAGGTGTTTAAACTCAGAAGAGTGTTTCTGGAGCCACTCTGTAGCAATTCTAGACGTGTGGAGTGTCGCATTGTCCTGCTGGAATTGTCCAAGTCCGTCGGAATGCACAATGGACATGAATGGATGCATGTGATCAGCCAGGATGCGTTCGTACGTGTCACCTGTCAGAGTCGTATCTAGACGTATCAGAGGTCCCATGTCACTCCAACTGCACACGACCCACACCATTACAGAGCCTCCACCAGCTTGAACAGTCCCCTGCTGCATGCAGGGTGCATGAATTCATGAGGTTGTCTCCATACCCGTACACGTCCATCCGCTCGATACAATTGGAAACGAGACTCGTCAGACCAGGCAACATGTTTCCAGTCGTCAACAGTCCAATGTCCGGTGTTGACGGGCCCAGGTGAGGCGTAAAGCTTTGTGTCATGCACTCATCTTGGGTACACGAGTGGGCCTTCGGCAACGAAATCCCATATCGATGATGTTGCGTTGAATGGTTCGCACGCTCACACTTGTTGATGGCTCAGCATTGAAATTCGCAGCAATTTGCGGAAGGTTTGCACTTGTGTCACGTTGAACGATTCTTTTCAGTCGTCGTTGGTCCCGTTCTTACAGGATATTTTTCCGGCCTTATCGATGTCGAAGATTTTATGTTTTACTGGATTCCCCGATATTCACGGTGCACTCGTGAAATGGTAGTCCCGGAAAATCCACATCTCATCACTACCTCGGAGATGCTGTGTCCCATCTCTCGTTCACCAACGATAACACGACGTTCAAACTCACTTAAATCATGATAACTTGCCATTGTAGCAGCAGTAACCGATCTAATACCTACGCCAGACATCTGTTGTCTTAAATAGGCGTTACCAACAGTAGCGCTGTACTCCGAGTGTTTAAATATTTCTGTGTTATTGCAAAAAGCATGCCTATACCAGTTTCTTTGGCTCTTCAGTGTGTAATAATGTGCAAACGATGAAGTTTATCGTAAACGTCTACTTGTGTTATATTTTTGGAGACAAATATAACTGCTAATTTTTTTCATTTCCTGCTATATGTTAATAATTAATATTTTTATTGTAAGTGGTTACTTTTGTATTAAAAAGTAACAACAAATACATTAGTATAATACATTTATTGTCGAAATGTAATCACTATTTCAATTTATAAAACGAATATGGTGAAATGAATTTTTTTTTTTTTTTTTTTTTTTTTTTTTTTTGTGTGTGGGGGGTTGGTGGGGAGCTGGATATCGATGTGTGTCAATTTTGAATAGTCGTGTTACTGTACCACCTGTCGCATAGAGGACTACCTTGGTAGTTGTGTATAAATGGTTGAATAAGTTAAAGGTGGAAATATAAACATGTGCGATTCTGGTCGTTTAGATACATATGAACAAGGTAGTACTTGTAATAATCAAATTATAGTAGAACTAGAAACTAAACTCGAGGAATTTAGAGCTTCACATCAACACTCCCGCAAGATTATTCTTTGATAAGTTCTAT
The DNA here is from genome assembly GCA_031002005.1 of Vandiemenella viatica. Lineage (NCBI taxonomy): Eukaryota > Metazoa > Arthropoda > Insecta > Orthoptera > Morabidae > Vandiemenella > Vandiemenella viatica. Next base: position 132,267,107 of record CM061918.1, read on the forward strand.
CCAGGAAGATCATGAAGTCTCCATTATAAGCACATTTTGGACACTTACTCTATATTAAACGGATTTTCTTTGATACTGAAATTGCAAACTGGCGATAGCATCCTTCTCCTTTTACAAGTTGCATCTGCCATGGCCTGTGCGTGTTCGATCGATCATTGTCCATTCTGTTCGACGTTGGTTTAATCATGGCGTTTTTGTTTTTTTAGATCCACGGGAGATCCTGGTATTGTGGAGAGCGGTTACTGAGCCACTGCTGTCTTCATGCACTGAGCATGCTGAATTCAGGTGTCAATAACTCATCTGTGGTGGAAATTGCTGGATGTTGAAACAACCGGTCTTTGTTGATCCATTTTAATAAATTTTAGTAATAAATATCTTTTACAGCGAATAATATTTCAATTTGTTCGTGAGCAAGCGGCATGTATGGGGCTGAGGAAGATACCTGAACTGCCAGTATAAAGTGTAGAGCCGCCAGTGCTGTATTTTCACGCAGGGTCAAATATCACACTTAGGTTGGGGATCAGATGCTCCCCTCTGTTCCATTCAGTGCGAATCTCGAAAAACAAAGAGGTTTTGACAGATCTAGATCTATATCTACATCTATAATCTGCAATTCACAATTACTGTGGTTGGCAGAGGGTACTAAGCACCAATCCTAATTCAGTGCATTCCAATCCCGAACAGAACGAGGAAAGAAAGAATACATAAATGTATCAGTACGGCATCTTATTTCTCGAATCTTATCCCTCCTGTCATTGCGACCTAAATAGGTTGGGGGAAGACGTATTTCGTTGCACTCGTAAATTAAAGATTTTCGCATATTCTCCAACAAATTCAAACGAAAACGACGTCGTCTATCCGCCAAACAATCCCAGCCCAACCCGCGTATCAGCTCTGTGACACTTACGTAAGGACTGTAACTAGCGGTCACGAATCGAGCGGCTCTCCTCTGTACTTTCTCTAACGTGTTAATCAATCCCTTGCGATACGGATCCCAAATTCCACAACAGTATTCCAAATGTGGACGCACTATTTTTTTGTACGCTATTTCCTTTGTATGAGCATTACAACTTCTCAAAATACGACCAATAAAAGGTAGTTTAGAATTAACATTGCCTACGACGGAAGTTATGTGCAAGTCCCATTTCATGTTGCTTTGTATTGTTACGCCTAGATACTTCAGGGAATCCACAGTGTCAACAACTGAATTGTTGACTTTATACTCGTGAGCAAACGGGGTCTTTGTATTACTTATGTGCATTGCCTTGCACTTTTTGCAGTTAAGTGTAAGCTGCCATTTACGACACCATTCCAAAATAACATCCAGATCGCGCTGAATTTCTAAGCAATCGTCAGAGCACCTCACTTCCCTATAAATAAGTGCATCATCACCAAAAAATCGCATACTGCAATTAACGTTGTCACGGAGATCGTTTATAAAAATTGAGAAAAGAAGTGGTCCTATAAAACTTCCTTGAGGAACCCCCGAAGTAACATTTAGGTTTAAAGAAGCTTCCCCATCAACAACGACATACTGCGACCGACCAGTTAGAAAATCGCGTATCCATTCGCAAATCTGATCACATATACCGTACACTCGAATCTTCGCCAAAAGCCGGTTGTGTGGCACAGAGTCAAAAGCTTTCTGGAAATCCAAGAAAATAGCACCAAATTGTGATCCTGCATCGATAACCTTCACTATATCATGCGAAAATAGAGCCAGTTGCGTTTCACAGATGACAAACATGGCGATTTATATTTTGAGCCAAAAAGCGTGGGCCTTAAACTTGATTTGCAAAAGCGAAACGGAATAGTTCTTGAGACGGAAGCCCAGTGACACGTGGGAAATGCCGATCATTTGCTTGTACTGGGAATAGCGGCTGGAGGTTGGACGTGAGTGGATGATCAAATAGACAGTAAATAATAGCAAAGCTGAGTTATTGTTTATTATAAACTAACTTACGTTATTTGTAAGTTCCACGAACGAATCCCAATCACGCTTCGCTTTGAGTGGACAGCAGGAGTTGGTGATGAAGTTACAGCTGACAGCAGAGTTGCGGAGGTGACAGCCACTGTACTGTGCGGAATCACGAAGTGACAAGATTATTTTGTGTGGAGTCCTGATGGTTTCTTGGACGCCGAAACGTGTGGCATAACGGACCTAGTGATAAACATCACGTAGATGATATTCTCGTGCGTTAAACAGAAAGTTAAGGTAGGAAATGTAGTATCAAAAGAAGTGAAGTAAAAATTGGTGTGCCACAGGGTAGCGTATTGGGACCATTGCTGTTCATTATTTTAATGAATAATTGTGTTGATTGTTTACTATCTGAAATTAGATTGTTTGCAGATGACATAATGCTGTATAAAAGAATCAAAACGATAGAGGATTGTAAATAGTTGAGGGTGATCTGGACAGGATTTCTAGTTGGGTTTGTAAACATGGAATGAAGATAAATGCAAAGAAGAGTCAGCTTATTAGATACACAAATAAAAAACAAAAGGTTAATTATGAATATAAGGTGGGGAAAGAATTTCTTGCTGAAGACTTAAAAAGTAAATGTCTTGGCATTACTTTTAATAACTTGCTTAACTGGGCAGGACACATTGGACAGGTGGTGGGAAAAGTTTTCAAAGTTCTGCACTTGTTGGAGAGAGTGATGAGTGGATGTACGAGAGAAGTAAAGGAATTTTGGTTACGAACCTTTGGTCAGACCATTGCTCGAATATGGTAGTGTAGTATGGGACCCTCATTTTACGTATTTTAATTTTAATTTAATTTAATTGCAATGGAGCACAGGTTCCGGTGGCAAATTCCGTACACAACCATCTTCCCCCTATCCTGCACCTACCTACATTTGCCCTCCACAAATTTTATTTTTAAATTCTTTCAAAGTTTTCGGTAAATTATTCATCATTTCCAATCCCTGACACCCTTACCTAAAAAAGATAATCTTCAAACACTCTTGTGCCTGAAATCGAGTGCCAGCTTGTGGTCATGGTCATCTTTTGCCTTCCATGCACTACTTTTCATACCTATTGCAATATCTTTCCATGCCTCATCGCCAGTATACGCCCTGTACACTCCCGTGACCCTCCTCATCCTCCTCCTGTCTTGCAATGAATCCCATTCCAGGTCCTTTATCATATCTGTTACTGATTGCATTCTGCGATAATTTCCAGAAACAAATCTAGCAGCCCTTTTTTGCACCCTCTCCAACTCCTGTATTTGATACGTAAAATGAGGGTCCCATACTACACCTACCATATTCGAGCAATGGTCTGACCTAAGTTTTGTAACCCAATTCCTTGACTTCTCTCGTACATCCCCTCATCACTCTCTCCAACAAGTGCAGAACTTTGAAACCTTTTCCTACCACCTGTCCAATGTGTCCTGCCCAGTTAAGCTTGTTATCAAAAGTAATTCCAAGATATTTACATTTCAAGTCTTCAGCAAGCAATTCTTTCCCCACCTTATATTCATAATTAACCTTTTGTTTTTTATTTGTGTATCTAATAAGCTGAAGCATGCAGTTTGGAAATGGAAAGAAAAACTGAATTGAAGGATCTGAAATGTGGTTCTTTAGAACGATGCCGAAAAGCAAGTGGAAGGATAAGGTATAACATAAAGTTTTTCCGCGAATGATGGACGAGGAAGGAGTTGAAAAGTTGAAGAAGAGACGCATTGATGGTGACCTCTTAAAACATGCGATATTGCTAAAGTACAGGGCGTTCGCCGGGAAACGCAACCCACTGTTAGCGCTACAAGGAAGAAACTGCTCGCGGCGAGCGAGCGGTCAGCTCCCGGCATTTTTCGACCGTCGGCCGCGGACTATTTCATAAACTTGTATGTGCTAAGCATTTAAATGTGACGTAATTCATTAGCTTACCTTATAAAAGATGCTGAAAGTGTCGACACTCTTGTGTAATGCACATTTCACATCTTCTGAACATATTCCGAGACACACGCTGCCCTAACTGACTTAATGATTTTTTGGGTGACTGTTCTAGTCGAAAAGCGATATCGTCAATTTTCTCCTCTGTGAGAATACGGTTGACCGACAGTCTCTTTTTGTTAAAAAATGAACCCGTTTCTCTTACTTTTTTAACCAGACGCAGAATTGTTGATTTAGCTGGCATTAAAGCGCCAGGATATTCGCGACGAAATTTACTGCGACACTTTTTATACGACTTACTTCTTCACATATGTATCGTAGAGAAATATTCTTTGTTGCAAACTGTAACGTACCATAATTTTACTCACACTCAAACACGGTACAGATTAGTAAGAGTATGAAGCCCCAAACCAGCCAAACCGCAAAGAAACGTTTATTCACAACACTGATTAATAAGAGACTGAAGTCACAAACTAGCTACAATGCAAAGAAACCGTTCTTAACAATGTAAGGGTCACTGCACTGCACTGTTGGGGCAGCGGAGGTGTTAAACAGTGCGGTGATTCACGGTGCCGCGTGGCGGAAACTGCTGGCCCCGCTGTCCGAGCAAGTTGCCGACGGCAACAGACTGGGAGGGTTGCGTTTTCCGGCGAACGCCCTGTATTATCGTTATTAATGGGTCTTATAAATTAGCTCGGTTAATGAACGCTTTTCTGTATGACGCAAGTGACTTGGACAGCCGTGTTTATAATCAGATACTTGGACAATACTGCGCACACTTGATGATCGTTACATTAGTCAGTTAACTAGCGCCTGCCTCGCAAAACAGCCAATGAGCGTAGTTTCCAAGATGTGAGGTGTCAGTTCACCAACGTAGTGATACTTGATGCAGTCTGATGCTTTCTGAAATTAGACTCAAATCACCCCAGGCGAATGCCGGAAAGGATCCATCAAAAGACTATGGACAAATTCCTTCCTGTTCCTTGCCCGTCTCTAACAAGCTCGACGTCGACGAGGCGTAAAGTCACGAGAAAAAAAAACCGAAATTAGAATTTATTTGTCAAGTCTACGTGCCCTTTTTTTGGCGCCCTTGTATTTAACGTACTTTGAAGAAATATTGTAGTGATTGTCTGTGCGTGCGTGGTGTTTGTATTGTTCCTCCGTTATAGATGTAATTTATTTCCTTTCGTTCGATTCAGTTGCTTGGCCTGACATTGCTTATAGCTTATGGTAAAACTGAGCTCTTGTAATATAGTCGTATCCCTTCATCATTAGTATATTACACACTCGTTTTACCGTCAACTATGGTTAGTTTGTGAGGAACTTTCATGTAAGATCTGTTTTACTGACCGAAAAAGATACGAAGGCAAATATTAAAAATAAATGGTAAATGTTAAAGTGAAAGCGGAAGGCGGAATGGATGTTTCGCAGTCATTGAATAGGAAGTAGAGATAGCAACTAATGAAGTTTGGCATCCTTTCCTTAGTTTGTACAATTCAAGGTATCGCTTAGTAAGGAATTTCATCGAAAATTATTTTGGATAAGTTACATTGACAAGTTTAATAGAACCTGATTGCATTAACAACTTGATTTTGCATTTCACTTTATAATCCGCGATCCTGGTGAATATTTAAGAGAACACATACCCAACATTTATCTTTTTTTTTCTTATTTAGCCAAGAGCACCAAAATTTTTATTCGTGTATTCTATACCGAATATAATTTTTTCCATGTTTTCATTGATTGGTCTGATGATGCAATGTTTCTGGAGCTTGCTTTAAGTCGGGCGGTTTTGAACGATCGTGTAGCCATGAAATATTTTCGTCCATCGCTTTGTCCATTTGGGATAGGCCCTACCTTACGTGCTGATTAATCTTCAATCATTCTTCGTAAATCTCATTACTGTAACTTCATTTGCACTTTATATCGTAGTTGTGTATTTATCCTACCCAGAGCATTATGTATTCATACATTAAGCATCCCAGAATCAAGTGAAGGTGCTTCCTGTACTTGTTTACATTGTATAACCAGTCTCCTTAATTCAGGCATCTAATATTTCCGGCTTACGCGTAGAATATTTTTGACGGATTTGGACATAGTTTCTCGAATTTCTACATTCAGGAAAACAAATGCAGTCTATTTTACGGATGAATCATTTTGTTTAGCTTGAAATATTTCATTTGCCTATTGCAGTTGGTTAGCGTTTTCTTCAGCATCTTGATTCGTTTGATAATATCGCTGTAATAATTGAAGATGGGTTGTCATTTACCAGCTGATCTGTCACAACGATAAATCAATTCTTTCTTTTCTCTGCCTACAATATGGACACGATATATGATGCACATTTGACATGTTGTGTATTTTGGTTTACATCTAGTTTTCTTAGTAACAATTAGGCTATGCTGCTTGAGATTTTGGATTCAAGCATATTCATTCTTCAACCATTTATCTCACTGTGCAGCATTGAGGTTGAACAACAATTTGCGATTTTATACCAACTTTCGCAGAATTTGTTTTACCTACAACTGCACCTACGAATCTTTCATAGATTAGTTTCAAAATAATTTACTAAGCAACAAGTGTTTCTGTATCTATTACTATAAGTACGAGGCATGTTTTGTTTTTTTAAGTAAGTACCGTTTTGAACTTTAAAATAATACGTGCAAATATATCTCAATAATTTTATTTTTACATGAAAGCCTGTACCTTACTCTACTTTTCTACATAATTCCCTTCAATATTGAGGCAATTGTCATAACGTAGTACCAGTTTTTGAAAACCCTCCTCATAGAAGTCTGCTGCCTGATTTGTTAACCACTGCATCACAACTGTTTTGACTTCGTTATCGTCTTCAAGACGCTGACCGCCCAGGTGTTTCTTCAAGTACAGTAACAGATGGTAGTCACTGGGCGCCAGATCAGGGCTGTACGGAGGATGATCTAGAGTTTCCGATCGAAAAGATGTGATGAGATCTTTGGTCCGATTAGCCACATGTGGACGGGCATTGTCATGCAGCAAAACGATGCCCTTGCTCAACTTGCCACGTCTTTTTTTCTGGATTGAACGGCGCAGATTGTTCAATGTCTCGCAATAAGCTGCTGCATTGATTGTCTCATTACGAGGCAGAAATTCCACAAGCATTACTCCTTTTCTATCCCAAAAAACTGTGCACATGAATTTCTGGGCAGAAATCGTTTGCTTGAACTTACTTTTTTGGGTGAATCTGAATGCCGCCATTCCATGGACTGTTGCTTTGATTCAGGTGTGACGTAGGCCACCCATGTCTCATCGCCCGTAATAATTTGGCTTAAGAAATCATCACCATTGTTGTGGTACAGCTCAAGGAAAGTCAATGCACTGCCTAAACGTTTGTTTTTGTGCACATCCGTTAACATTTTCGGTACCCAACGTGAGCACAATTGTCAGTGATTCAAGTGCTCGGTCACAATGCCATACAAATACTACGAGAAACATTAGGAAAGTCATCACACAAGGAGGAAATCGTAAAGCGTCTGTTTTCTCTCACCTTATTGTTCACTTTCTGCACCAAACTTTCATTAACGACCGAAGGACGCCCACTCCGTAGTTCATCATGCACATTTGTGCGGCATCTTTAAATGATCTCACCCACTTTCTCACCATTCCATCACTCATAATGTTTTTTCCCTAAACTGCACAGATCTCACGATGAATATCGATCGGTTTTAGGCCTTTAGCACAAAGAAATCTTACAACAGCCCGTACTTCACAGTCGGCGGGAGGCATCTTAAACACTCAGTGAACAACGTAAACAAGGAAGAATTAGACTGTAATGCCGTCAGTGCGTAGGCAAGAGATGCAGGTACCCAGTGCGCATGTGCGGAACGCCGACCGTAGCGCTGCAGCCACGGTGTGACAAAAACGGTACTTACTTAAAACAAACGCCTCGTATCTTCCTATAACATAGACGAATTCCGCTCATTCCAAATAGGGAACAACTATTTAAGCTGTTTACTATGCTTTAAGTTTATATAACTGGAATCACGGGTTTTTTATTTTATTTTATTGCTGTATCTTTCCCTTAATGCTGAACTGAATATCTGACATAATCTCTCTATTCCCCTCGGTTTATTCCTCGTTTTTCCACAATTACTTCCAGAAAATCGATATAAGTATTTAGATACGTTTCTCAGTAGTTCATCATCTGGATTTTCAAACCGATTCTGTCAGGAAATACTAACGTATTAAAGCTTGGGGTCTGTGAAACTGGTGACGCGACGTGACATGCCGACGGAGTAAGAAATAAACATCTGTTGCAAACATCAATTTTGTTTTTACTATAATCTGGCATAAGGGAGCGTGCACAAACTACGTGGCTCGGTCCAGGGGGTGGAGGTGGGGGTTGGCTGGAAGGTTACGCTGGGCTACGTGGGGGGAGGGGGGGTTCCGAGCTAGAACACGTAGTTTTCCTCTCATAACATTTTTCACAGTTAAAATGAGGAACAGAACTCACAACAGCACGGGAATATTTATTTCCCTCAGTTAATTATCTCCGTACGTAATTTACAATACTCTGACAAGAGAAAACACTACAAAATGTCTTCTGGAATCAATTGGGTAAAAGGTACGTACTACGTCCGGGGGGGGGGGGGTAGAGGCAAAAGCCAAGTAGGGCTACGTGGGGGGGGAGGGGGGTTCACAGGAGGCCAAAATGGAGCTACGTGGTTTATGCACGCTCCCTAACTTGCAAACAACTGAAGCGATTGTATCGAGGTTAGAATCTGATCTACTCCTCATTACGATTATTCATCTGGCCCCGAAGCAGGAACTTAAAATATCTTCTTGCCCTAAATGGATTTCGTTCACATAATACGTGGCATAACATAAAATAGTACTAAATAGGTTTTCACAGTTTCAAAGCTTAGCGTGTGGCCTAACATTTTACGTGTAGATAATGTTACCTTAATTTCAGACGTAATTACTGCCGCATTTCTGTTAATTGTAATTATGATCGGGGTATTCAGTCTCTAAACTCGACAGCTAGTCGTAATGTAACCAGGCATTTGCAATTACATTGACAATGCATTTTTTCGCTTCTCAGTGAACATGTAACATCATGCAACATGTTGAAAGCTGTTTTTTTTACTTGGAGCATTGCGCTGATAACAACATAAGATATTCGTTGCTTCCGACATTCTTTGGTGGCGATGACAGTAGTTAAAAATTATTATACCTAATTATACTGGTTAACGAATTGTTCGAGCAACAATTAATTCGTTTAACTGTAAAGTTTTGCTATCTCCCATTTTTCTGATGATAACTGGTGTCTGAGTTTATATACAATTGAAGCGAATAGATTTTTTCTAATTATGTTTCATGAACAATTGAAATCAAAACGCAAAACGTGTGAGATGATAAAATGTAGGAATGGGGTTAGGCAAAACAAATTTTTTTGATAGTTAAACAGCTAAATCTTACGAAATCAGTTTACAAGAAAAGAAGTAAAATTTAATTATTCATATAGAAAAACCCCCAAATACAACATATAATCGTATTTCAAACATTTTACAAAAATTTTAGTTGTTCAAGATTTTCTTCCGAACTGTCTTCAAGATGTTTGTAGCTGTCGTATAGAATCGATTGGAAGGGACTGTGAATAAGTTCATTCGCAAACGATGATGAAAGTTGCTACTGGCACCAGAAATGTCTGACGTTGTAGAAACACTGACTGCCATTCATATTATGCTTTGAAAGAGTTAATATTTCTCCATTAATCTTGGGTGGTTAACGGCTGGGCCTAACATTCTGCAGGATATGATTTCGATCCCCGCTTTGGCTAACCAGATTTTTTCCCCGTGATTTACAGAAATACCGGGATTGTTGGTTCATGAAGTCCATGGCTGAAAACTTCAACTATATTATTCCTACCCACCTCCCCAACATTCCTCTACCTCCCAAACTTCACAGACTTTATTGACCTCAAAGTCAACTTTTTGTTTTTTATCTGCTTAACGTCTCTCTCAACAGCCAGATTTTTAGAGACGGGAAAGGATGGGGGCAAGGAATGGGAAGGAATTCGGCCATGTACTTTTGAAGTAAGCATCCCGGCATTTGCCTGGACTGATTTGAGAAACCATGGAAAACCCAAATCTGGATGCCCGGACGGGGATTCGAACCGCCGTCCTCCCGAATGCGAGGCCAGAACGCTAGCCGTTGCACCACCACGCTCGGTCCAATGTCAGCGCCGAACCGTCAATTTCTAAAAAGAGGAAAAATGCTTCACAAACTGGAAATCTGAGAAAAAGTTTTTAAGGAAATATCAGCTTACAAGTTACACTTCATGACAGCTTAAAAGTGATGTGAAAATATTCTGCGAAATTATTTTGAAATTGAATTTTAAATACTACCGTGAATGTTAGGAACCGTGAAGTATTTTTTAAATTTTTCAGCTATAAATTGAGTAGGTATGGCACCTTAAAATAAACGTCAAATTTATAATTTTTTATAGATACCTTGTGAGGAAAAAAAAAAAATTTGCAAATTTAATTTTTTAGGCAGCAATTATTTTGAAATTGTTATTTCAGGCAAACCTGTATAGAAGATGGAACGTGTTTGTATTTAGGAAGTAAAAGAATTTTTGAATATTCAAGAATCGACTTATTAATTGCGGGTTCCATTAAACAAAGTGAAATGTTTACATCATCTTTAATGAGACTTTATTTGCTGTAATAGTTCAGGCCTCAGAGGAAAAAGATAAATAGGCTTTTGTCTTTTTACAGATCTTCAAACGTTGGTATTATTGTGGTGGTGAATGTATTGAGCTCTCTGGTGGACAGTTGTAGCATCCCTGACAATGGCGTTGTGATAGGTAGTTACAGTCAACAGCGGCAGTTCGACTCGGTACAGTGTCCAGGAAACTGCAGGCAGGAGTGAGCTGAACAAGGTGAATATGGGGTCTAACAGTGATGTGTTGTTAGGTCGTAATATTACTGGACGGTGTTCTGAAGCTCTTGTATTAAATAGTTCACATTTTGAAGTGGTATTGCAAGGAAATTTTGATTTTCACTCTTCCTTAGGCTTTTTTTTTTTGTAAGCTATACCTCTTATATATTCTTAATAAACTTTGGCTCTAGCAATCTTGGTGATTTTAAAATTGTGCATGAAGCACGATAAAGAGACCTGTTAAAAAGCGTTAAATTTGTACTTGCTCGGAAACCCAAGGTGTGTAAGTTACCAAATGTAGTGCGAAACTGTATGGCATACTGTCTGATGTGTTGTTACGGTGTTTAGCAGACGAGGAATGGCCGCCAAAGGTTTAGGAAGCCACTAAAGTTATCTAACTGGTCAGTTCCTGGCGAAACTGCTAATCGTAGAGTCTCAGGTGGTAGTATTACATTTGACGAAATTTAATATTGTATATGTTCACTTTGATCCTATATGAGAATAGCTTCGGGCTGGTGGAACTATACATACAATTATTTACAAACAATACTACTAACTATTTCTAAACGTTGGGTTGGTTGAAAACTTGTTAGTATAATAAATTTATTTTGCTAACTGCAAATAGATATAATCCTAAGATTGTTACTTTACATGAATTCAGATTAAAACTGTTAGGTATTCGTATGGAACGTTTTATTTCCTATGGTAGAATACTGAATAAATTCCGATGGGGTAACGCACACCAGAGGCGGGTCGAGTCGGGGCGGGCCGCGTCGCGTCGCACTGCCGGATCGCTTCCCCAGCTTTTGCGTATTTTTCCTCCTGTGCGCCTCGATGCGCTCAGTCGCGACCAGGTTTGCGATAGGAGCTCCAACAGTACTGACTGACTTTTCTAAGTTGTATGTTCCTATTTCTGTGAATTAACTGCATTACTTCAAGAAAATTGGCTGCAAATTTGCACGCAGGGTGGTGGATGATATTTTGAATAAAAACATAAGTAATTACAATCTAAAAATCTAATTTATGAACTTTAATAAAAATTTAAAAAATTTGTAGCTCGTGTTCACTTGTTCTTTGCTTGTATGTTTTAACTTAAATTATTCAAACGTAATGGATAAAGAGCACTGCATCTCATTAGTAATGACTTTCAAAAAGTTTTATGATTTACAAGACGCAAAATATAATAATAAAAAAAAAATTTGGGAGGAAATAACGAAACTTGTTAAAAAAAACCAGGTATAATTATATGTTTTATTTTTTATTTTACGTGTGTATTATAATTTTTCGGGTCTGCTGTAGTCAGTCGCAAGACGTATTATTTTCAAGCAATAATTCCGTTGTAATACAGCCTGGACCATTATTTTTCAAGCAGAATAGGTTGTAATACAGCCTGGACTAGCATGAAACCGTTAAATGTACTTCGGAAAGAATTTCTAGTGGCGTCTTGCATTTGACCACTTCAGTATTATGATAACTCCTGGCGGAATCGCGATCTCCAGTAATCCGAATTTTACCATCACTTTCTTTGATGCCGCTTGTAAAGCTTCGGGTTACCAATTAACCAAATTGTTTAAAAATATTTTGTGAAATTATTCCAAATCTTAATGATTTCTGATGTAATCTAGAAACCCGTGTTGAAATTTCTTTGTTGTAATTTTCGTTCTTACCTTCTGCAACCCAATTCAAATATCGTTAATCAAAAGGTTATGAATGCAGCACGTGGCTAGTATTACATTATCTTAGGTAACACCGACATTCTTCTTTCACAGATTTGAAACCTTCTACTTATAACACCAAAGCAGTTACCGATCACCATCCATAGTTTGAGCCAGTAATCGAAGGTTTGTTTCTCTTCATTCCATTTTATCTGATATTCTGGAATAGGCCTCATCTCGAAAGAGGAAAAGCTTCATCCACTATTACATACTGCATTTTATCTCAGTTGTCAACGTGCAAATTCTGTTTTCCTGCTGCCATTGCCTCACCTAAATTGTTGTGGCTAAATGTTTTACCATCTTAATTTTTTCCCAATCCTCCGACAGCCAAAATACCAAAACGGTATTCAGCAACTGCAAGGGCTATTAAAACCATGAAAAACATTAATTTTTTCTGCGTTAAAAATAAAGAGAACCGCATTTCGGTAGAACTGCTATAACATGTTTGCCATCTAATGTGCCTTAGAAATGTGGAAAATTCCTTTTTAAATTAAACCCATTGCCTTTTCTGCTTAATTTTCTTCAATGAATATCTAAAAAAAGCCATTTATCTGATGTGTTCATTTCCAGTAGAGGTGGGCAAAATGATTCACTAAAAAGAGCGGTGTTCATTTGATCACTCTACGAAAAGAACTAGCTCACTTGCTCAGTTATATTTGAGACCTTTTTTTTTAGGTCTCGCCCCTCAGAATCCGGTTACACCCCCAATTTTCGATGAAAATACCCACCTTAAATCGACTTCGATGCAATTAGATTTGGTTTTTTAGCTCAATAGTCCACAACACCCACGTGAACAAGCTCTTCTTGATCTTCGGAATTAGCCGACTTATGACCGATTCACCTAGTAGAAGAACTAACGTTCACTTTTTAGTGAGCGACTGCTCACTCGCTCTTTTAAAAGAATTGCTCTAAAGAACTGATTCACTCGCGAACGACCCATCTCTAATTTGCAGTGCAGAAGTGGCTGGATAATCGTCGAGAACCGAAGGCGGTGACAATAAAAGAAATGCGACTCGCTGCGTCCAAATGTGCGTTGCAGCATTTTCGCTCAATGCGATGCGACGTGACGTGATGCGATGCGGCGTGACGTGATGCGATGCGACGTGACGTGATGCGATGCGGCCTGCTGTAGTGTGCGCGTACCTTCAGACTTGTGTAAAATGCGATAATGGCGGTCCTCGAAGTTTGCTAAACTCGTTTTGACTGAGATACACAAATAATGAGAGCCAGTTGTAAGCGTTATGTCTCTGCAGTTAAATTGCATCTAATCTCAATTTGCTCTTTTTTTTGTTTTTTTTTTCTCGCAATTACGTGTACCACTGAGTAAAGATATACGTGGTATAGCACTGTTACAGGCACTTCAGAACTTCTGTTTGAGTGTTGAAATCTGAATCGCAGTCTCCTTTACTTGCATCAAATGCTCTTCCATACTGTTTAGTTATACTTAGCTTTGTCTTCTATTGATTGAGTTCCGTATATATTTCTGCTTCTCTGAAATTAGAACCATCTTGGAAGGAATGTTATGAAAATTTATACACACATTTCACGAGAGATATGATTTAAGAAAATTTGTACGTTACGACCATCAAATACATACTAAATGGGTAAAATGTTGGAAATAAGGGCAGTTCCGTATTATGCAAGAAATGCGTATTACCTGTTTGACTTGTAGCTTTTTCTCGGGCATTCCGCATCCATGTTATTAATGCACAACAACGAACGAGATAGCTGACATGCTGTACCATAAATTAAGTATTGACCTGTCTACGACGTTCATAATCTAACGCAATTCGCATTGTGGCCACCCCTCACAATAAAACGTGAATATTAATAGAGATGGTTTTTAGGTCGAAATGCAGCCTGGACCACAATAACTGACGGAAAAAGGTCAAAAATATTAGCAGGAAGTAGTAATTAAGTTTAAATGCAGCCTGGACCAGAATTGAAACAGGGGTAATAGCCCAGACACTGGGACTCATCAAGGAATACTAGTTTTGTCCTGAAAACTGTTGTACACATTAGTTGGGTGATATTATTTAATATATGTTGCTCTTGGAGCTGTAAAATATATCAATTCTCAGAAAATTGACTCTAAAAGTGCCGTACCGTTAAGCCGCGCGCGACTGGGAAAAGGCATAGGGCGATGCATAATGATAACGCAAACGTTCCTGCTTCACCTCTGTTCAGGCGGCGCTAATAATTCTGCGGTAATAGCCCAGACACTGGGCTCATCAAGGAATACTAGTTTTGTCCTGAAAACTGTTGTACACGTTAGTTGGGTGATATTATTTAATATATGTTGCTCTTGGAGCTGTAAAATATATCAATTCTCAGAAAATTGACTCTAAAAGTGCCGTACCGTTAATCCGCGCGCGACTGGGAAAAGGCATAGGGCGATGCATAATGATAACGCAAACGTTCCTGCTTCACCTCTGTTCAGGCGGCGCTAATAATTCTGCGGTAATAGCCCAGACACTGGGACTCATCAAGGAATACTAGTTTTGTCCTGAAAACTGTTGTACACGTTAGTTGGGTGATATTATTTAATATATGTTGCTCTTGGAGCTGTAAAATATATCAATTCTCAGAAAATTGACTCTAAAAGTGCCGTACCGTTAAGCCGCGCGCGACTGGGAAAAGGCATAGGGCGATGTATAATGATGACGCAAACGTTCCTGCTTCATCTCTGTTCAGGCGGCGCTAATAATTCTGCCCAAAATCACGGTAGCTCAATTTAAATAAAAAAAAAAAATAAAAAAAATTCATTAAGCTACAACGGGCAGCTTCTATGAACGGTTTAATTCTAGATGGGGATACCGCTGCCTCGCGACTGTTAACGTGACGTCATCGTGACGTCGCGTTAACGTACAGTCATCCGCGTAAAAACATATTGTGACCGGGCGTAGCGAGGTCACAATAATTTAAAGCTGTACAATATCCCGAAGGTGGATCAGATACAGGCGGAACATTATGGTCCAGGCTGCATTGAACCTATCCACAAGCGCTGCTAATAATTCTGCTCGAAAATAATGGTAGCTCAAAATTTTTAAATAAATTTCAACTTTTGGATCAGCCTGTCTTTCAACATATCCAAAACCACCGCTAATGCTGCTTAAAAATAAAGAAAAATTAAATCTTTAACAAATTCAACAGTTTTGTTTTAGAAACAAAAACTATGTGCCATTCTGGTACAGGCTGCATTTCAACCTCAGATTAAAAACATTTATAAACATTAAATTCCTTCATCCCTATGTTAAAACACGAATACTGCCGCTCTTTCATCATAAACACAACTTCGTTAATATTACCGCAACCTACTTTCACAAATGCCATGTGCTAGTATTGTCTCTGGCATGTGTGTACGTAATTATGGCGTCTATCGTTTGCTTACGATTGAAAATTGTGACAATCATTTTTTTTTGTATGCGTGTGCAAATTCTTTCATGAATACATTTTTAATGGCTGTGACAGCAACTTATTCTTAAATAATATCGTTCCAAGAACGTCTGCATGATTGTTATACGTCGTTATAGTATATCTCCCAGTCACACGCCGTATAACTTAACGTCACTTTTTGAGTTAAGTTTGTAAGGTATGTATAAGTTTTACAGCTCTATGAGCAACATATATTAAATAATATCACCCAAGGAACGTGTGTAACAGTTTTCAGACCAAAACGACAGTTCCTTGATGAGTCCCAGTGATTGCGCTGTTGCCCTGCTCAAAATCACGGTAGCTCAATGTTTTTAAAAATAAAATTCATTAAGCTACAACGGGCAGCTTTTATGAACATTATGGTCCAGGCTGCATTGAACCTATCCACAAGCGCTGCTAATAATTCCGCTCGAAAATCATGGTAGCTCAAAATTTTTAAATAAATTTCAATTTTTGTCTAATCCGAAAATGAAATCCGAAGGTCGTACCCTCCCCTTGTAAACTCGATAGCAATCGGTCTAAAAAAAAATAAAAAAAATTAAGCCTCTATTCTCGAAGCTACGCTGCGAACTGTGTGCTAATGAACTTCTGTGGTCTGTCCTCTTTAAAATGGCGGCTTCGTATAGCCTACTTCGCCTAATTCCCAGCAAGCATTACCTAATCATCAGCCTATTTGGCAGGTACAATGCCTTCTATATAATCTCTTAATAGTTTCAACCCGGAGCCTTTTTGATCGGTTTAGACGTCTGATTGATTACTCAGATAAATTCGAAGCAGATATCTCAGATGTTGAAATTATTACTGTGTTAATACCAGCGTCACCCTGTGTGCGGATGGATTTGTTTGACAGGTTCCTTGGAAATGTTTAATTCCTTATATAAAAAATTTTCTTGAAATCTGTGGCACAGTTAAGACTTTATGCATAAAGCTATTTATTTATCGTTTTATGCCCGACTGTAAAGTTGGCTACAATCAACGGTTTTGGTGTCTACTTGCATGAATAGTATCTGAAACTTTTTGACATGTTTCATAGAGTAGTACAACATAGTATAAAGACACCTTCATTCTTCAGACTGGAGTGCAGACTCGAAATTCGTCAGTCGACCTCTGCAATTTGTAGAAGATTGTTTGCTAATTGCTTTTTTTATTTCAATTTCATTATTTTGGAAAAATTTATATCATCTTAAGTAGAAAGTATGTGTGTTTTCACTGGTATGAATTACGTTGCACCCGAGTAATATAGTATACAGAATCTGTTTTCCCGTTTCTCTAAAATGCTCAAAACAACCTAATATCCCTAAACACTGCCTTCTCGGTTTTTGTTGTATACAGTAACAATTCCAAATATTTCTTTTCAGATTTAAGCCTGGAACGTGAGAACGTAGAGGAAAGAAATTCGAAGAGGAATAGAAACTACGGAGGAGAGTGGAAGAAAGCCAGCTGTCGCAAAACACACCTGCCAGTGTGATAGAAAATCATAAATAATCCAAAATTTGAGAAGCCAGCTCGATCTGTCACAATGGAGCAGACTGTGAATGTTGAAAATGTCCTAGAACCGGAACTTATAGTCACTGTTCCAGTAAGTTTTTCTTAACACAGTGATACTGTAGTTTAAAGATATTGTGTATATTAGTGGTGAATCGAATTTTCAATTTTTAGATCGGCAAATTACTTCGAATGCTAATCTGAATGTTTGTCAATTCAACATGGTAATTTTCTAAAAAGCCGACATTCTTCCATCTATACAAAGTTCAAAAATATTCGAAGTATGTTCTTATTTAAGATTACATAGATTTGGTTCTTTTGTATGGAAATACTTAGCAGCTAATAAAAGTCAATCTGCATTCGTGTTGTAACTGGTCGCTTCGATGACTTTGGCAAACTTACAAACGGCCAGCACCACTTTCCATAAACTAGATTGACGCACTTGGCTCGATGATTAATAATTTTGAAATTTCAATGACATAAATCGTCGAATGATAAGCTAAATGTCGAAAATGTTATTTTCTTTGCCATTACCAATCAATTTATGTTTGAATGATAGCTAAATGCTGCATTAATTCTTGTAAAAACAGCTGTGGGTGCGTGCACAAACTACGTGGCTCCGTCGGGGGGGGGGGAGGGGCTGGCTGGTGCACAATGTATTCTGGAATGAAAAGGTAAAAAGCTACGTGATACTTGGGGGGGGGGGATGGAGAAAAATCTACTTGGGGGGAGGGGGGAGTTCACAGGAGGCCAAAATGGAGCTACGTGGTTTATGTACGCTCTCTGTATGGAGGATTAAGTTCTGCTAGTAACAAATTCAAGAGGAAGACGAGGAGGAGTAGGATCTGGCATCAGGAGTAGAGGTGGGCAAAGTGACTCACTAAAGAGCGGTGTTCATTTGATGACTCCACGATAAGAACTAGTTCTTTTGAATGGTATACTAGTTAAGTTTTAATTGGGATCTTTTTTTTTAGGTCTCACCCTGAGAATCTGGTTACACCCCCACTTTTCGATTAAATACCCCCCTTAAATAGACTTAGATACAATTTGATTTTTTTTTTTTTTTTTTTTTTTTTTTTTTTTTTTTTTTTTTTTTTTTTTTTTTTCCCCCTAGAACTACCGTTCACTTTTAGTGAGCGACTGCTCACTCGCTCTTTTAAAATAATTGCTCTAAAGAACTGATTCACTCGCGAACAACCTATCTCTAATTAGGAGAGATGCGGGTTGAAGTTGCAGTCCTCCCATCCAGATTTTTTTGTTTTTTTAGAAAACTAAGTTAATTAGGAAATATCACAGTTAATCCAGACTGTATTACTAATCTAAAATTTGTTAATAGGAAGTGGCAGCAGCAGAAAATACGCGTCCCACAGAGGGTCTAGCAGCAGCGGCAGCCGGCAAAGCGGCAGCCGCAGCCCTGAAGATACGTGTCGCAGCCTTCGAATCGGCAGCCGCCGACGCGACAGCCGCAGCCTACAAAGCGGGAGTCGCAGCCTTGAAAGCGGCAGCCGCAGCCCTCGAAGTGGGAGTCGCAGCGGCCGAACCGGCAACCGCTACCTTCAACGCATCAGCCACAGGAGCCAAAGGGGTAGTCACAGCTGCCGTAACGGCAGACGTTGCCGTTTAAGCGGCAGACGCCGCCGCCGCTAGCGTCAGTGGACGGGGTTACGGCGGTGGCTTCAGCAGCAGGAGCACATCCGCCAGCATTAGCTACCAATCCAGCAGATACTCAGTGATGCCCGGCAGTAGTAACTTTTCCTTTGTCAACTGCAGTTAATTGATTGTCTGCGTTTAGCAGTTGTGTTATTTAATCAAGGTTTTACTTGATCTTTGGTAATCTTATGTTGTTCACCAAAGTGAAAAGTAGTATTTTTATATTTGTACCCTCAGTTATAGAAGCTTATAAATTCGATTTTTTGGAATGTTATATCTGTTTTGTAGTAATTCATATTTTGTAGATTGCTTTTCAATATTGTTTAAATGTAGTTATAGGGTATAGAATAATTTAAAATCAATTTTTAAATAAGTCTTAAGTTGTAATTAATTTTCAATAAATTTTTGTTTCACTTCTATTGAACTGATTATGGATAAGCAATGGTTTGTTGAAAATATCCTTAGATATGATTAAAGAATGTTAGGAGTTGGTTGGCGATTTCTGGATGAAGTTATCAATATTTCTCACGAACGCAGATTGCTTGGAATGTGACATGAGATTAACACTGCTAATGTTTCTTCAAGTTCCAAGTCTGTACGATATAGCTTAAATGACCTTATGCGAGCCTTGAATATCGAACAGACTTGGAAACATTAGCAGTGTTAATCTCATGTCACATTTCAAGCAATCTGGGTTTTTTGAGAATTATTGATAACTTGACCCAGAGATGTAACATGATTCATCAGATCGTCAGCCAACTCCCAACATTCTTTATACATATCGAAGGATATTTTCAACATAAACCATTGCTTATCCATAATCAGTTCAATTGAAGTGAAACAAATATATATATAACACAAGGCAGCGCTTGCTTGCTTCTTTGAAAGCAGCGGTTGCCGGTTCGGCCGCTGCGACTCCCAATTCGAGGGTTGCGGCTGTCGCATTCCAGGCTGCGACTCCCGCTTTGTAGGCTGCGGCAGTCGCGTCGGCGGCTGCCGTTTTGAATGCTGCGACACGTATCTTGCAGGGCTGCGGCTGCCGCTTTGCCGGCTGCCGCTGCTGCTAGACCCTCTGTGGGACGCATATTTTCTGCTGTTGCTGCCACTTCCTATTAACAAATTTTAGTTCAGGTTCTAGGACATTTGGACTCTGTTCAACTTTCAGTCTGCTCCATTGTGACCGGTCGAGCTGGCTTCTCAAATTTTGGATTATGTATGTTTTTCTATCACACTGGCAGGTGTCTTTTGGATAATGTATGATTTTCTATCACACTGGCAGGTGTGTTTTGCGACAGCCGGCTGTCTTCCACTCTCCTCCGTAGTTTCTATTCCTCTTCGAATTTTTCTCCTCTACGTTCTCACGTTCCAGGCTTAAATCTGAAAAGAAATATTTGGAATTGTTACTGTATACAACAAAAACCGAGGAGGCAGTGTTCTGGGATATTAGGTTGTTTTGAGCATTTTAGAGAAACGGGAAAACAGATTCTGTATACTATATTACTCTGGTGCAACGTAATTCATACCAGTGAAAACACACATAGTTTCTACTTAAGATGAAATTTTTTTTCCAAAATAATAAACTGGCAATAAAACACCTATTACCAAAACAATCTTCTACAAATTGCAGAGGTCGTTTGACGAATTTCGAATCTGCACTCCAGTTTGAAGCATGAAGGTGTCTTTATACGATGTTTTACTACTCTATGAGACATGTCAAAAAGTTTCAGACACTATTCTTGCAAGTAGACACCAAAACCGTTGATTATATCCAACTTTACAGTAGGGAATAAAATGAGGGTTAAATAGCTTCATGCATAAAGTGTTAACTGTGCCACAGATTTCAAGAAAATTTTTTATTTAAGGAATTAAACATTTCCAATGTAACGTAGTAAGGAACCTGTCAAACAAACCCATCAGCACCCAGGGTGACGCTGGCATTGGCACAGTAATAATTTCAACATCTGAGATATCTGCTTCGAATTTATCTGAGCAATCAATCAAAAAAGCTCCGGGTTGAAACTATTAAGAGATTATATAGAAGGCATTGTACCTGCCAAATAGGCTGATGATTAGGTAATGCTTGCTGGGAATTAGGCGAAGTAGGCTATACGAAGCCGCCATTTTAAAGAGGATAGACCACAGAAGTTCATTAGCACACAGTTCGCAGCCTAACTTCGAGAATCAAGCCTTAAAACTGCTTTTGTTTAGACCGATTGCTATCGAGCTTACAAGGGGAGGGTACGACCTTGGGATTTCATTTTGGAATGAGACTTTACGTAACAATTGTACCCCTTTAGGATGTTTACCTCCTGCAATGGTAAGTCGCAACGCTCAATAGATTCGGAGAAAACGGCCTTTAAAAATTCAAGATCAGTTTGTATACTAGTGAGATTCCTGTCAGGCCAGCAGCGGAACAGCCCAGTCAGTAATGAGCATGCATCATGCCTGGGCGCTCTGGGTTCGAATCTCGATTTCATCTAATTTTTTTTCATTTTTTTAAAAAAATTTTTTTACAATTAAATAAGTTTTTATTCATTGTTATTATTTTATTTAAATTTTAAATGATATAAGTATATTAACTACCTTATAACTTAGTTAAAATACTTTAAAACTATAATAGTTACAATATTCTTTAAATATAATTAAATTTTAAGTTATATGATTAACACTGTTATAAGTTTTATTTCGTATATTATCGTTCTTGTAAAAAAGCCGTTTTCAATAATCGTGCTCGATGCCAAAAATTGTTTTAAATAACGTTTGTAATAAAAAGTATATTTTAAATAAAATCAATAATAAAAAAACACACCAAGTTTTTTACTTATGAATAAATGTTATTATAACCTTTCGCAATAGTGTATTTTAAACAATGGGATACGGTAACTATTACAAAGGGACCGTGAGGCTCCGGGTGTTTGACCTTGCGAGCAGGAGAGCCAATCGCGTGACAAGCTCCTGTGTGTCTAGAATTCAAATACATGCCTCTGCTTGATTTGTTTCTGCACTAAGACTTGACGGAATATTTTCAGTTCATAATACGAATAAATGAAATTAGTAATCGCGCAGGGGTCGAAATTCGATCGTAATTCATGAAATTATTTAGTTTCTTTCGTGAAATAGTAATTATCATTAATTGAATTTGTTCTATTGCGTTTTTTTTTTTTTTTTTTTTTTTTTTTTTTTTTTTTTTTTTTTTTTTTTTTTTCGCTGCCTTTGCGGCTGTGATTTGAAGTCCCACTACCTTCGGTAGTATAACTTCTAGGATAGGGTGTTTATTTTTTGGGACACTTTTTATTTCACTTTCAGGGGAAAAACCAGGGCTATGACCATCTAGGATGGTCTTAATGGTGAAAAAACCCCTGCGGAGTTCATGTTCTGTGCTGCTCTATGATGGCTGGTATAGAATACTGAGGGGAACTTTATACTTATGCCAACGTCTCGGCATTACCGTTCCAATCGACTCAGTTCTTTCGTCTCTGGCGTCGTTCAATTTCTTGTGGAATTTTTCTGTTAGATTAAATATTTCGGTATTTATTAAGGGAATATGTGTCTCGTTATGTAGAGTTTCTATTGGTGTATATCTGGGTGCGTTTAGTATCATCCTTAGACATCTGTTCTGGAGTAGCTGGATTTGTTGTAGATTGGTTTGGCTTGCCATGCCCCATATCTGGCATCCGTACATTAAAAATGGGAGAATAACCGATTTGTATATTCTTATTTTTGTATTAAACTGTAGGTTGCTGCTTCGTAATACTGGTGAAAGGTTGGAAATAATTGCTAGTCCTTTTGTTTTCCTATCCATGATATGTTGTCTAAAAAGTAATTTGTTATCCAGTAATATCCCCAGGTACCGATGTTCTTTAACCCAGGGGATATTTTGGTTCAAAATTTTTAAATTCTTGTTAATTTCTGGCCTTTTTTTTTGTGAAATAGATTCCCGCACATTTTCCAGGATTGATTTTGATTTTATAGTTTCTGCACCATTTACTGATCTCATCTAGTCCTTGTTGTAGGTGAGTAACGTTAAGATCATGTCTTCTTCCTGATGTGTACTCTGTAGTGTCATCGGCAAACTGTGCCAGGTTCACATAAGGCGGGGTCGGGATTTTGTTTGTATAAATTTTGAAAAGTGGCGGTGCGATAACGGATCCTTGCGGAATTCCAGCTGGAATCGGGAGAGTTGAAGACCTCTGTCCGTCAACTTCTACGTAGAATTTTCTGTCGGCTAAGTAACTACCGATGAATTTAATGTAGCAGTGTTTAATAGCCGTTTGAGTCCGTAATTCCTGTATAAGTTTAGCGTGCCAAACCTTGTCGTAAGCTTTTTCTATGTCTAAAAATACTGCTGCTGTAGATTTGCTAAAGTTAAAATTTTTTGTTATATCTTCTGTAATACGGAGGAGTTGAGTTGTTGCAGTTACGCGGCTTTGAAATCCGAATTGTTCTGGTCTTATCGTCTTTTCTTCTTCGAGACTGGTGTTAATCCTCTTCAGCAGTATTCTTTCTAGTATCTTTGATGTTGACGAAAGAAGACTAATTGGGCGGTAGTTTACAGCTTGGCGGTGGTCTTTTCCACGCTTTGGAATGGCTTTAATTTTTGCTACCTTCCATGCTGTGGGATAATAACAGTTTAGGAGACAGCTGTTAAAGATTCTAGTCAGAAGCACTAATCCCTTTTTCGGCAGATTTTTCAAATGTATGTTTTTTATTTTGTCATGTCCTGGGCTTTTATTTTTTGCAAGATTCTTTATTATACTTCTTACTTCCCTCGGGGTTGTAAGCTCTGGCTGGTCTGCAGTTGGTTGTTGGAGGATTTCCAATGCGTGGCTTTCAGTTTCCTCGGCTTGTCGGATCTCTGCCGGTGTAAGTTGGTACTCCGCTGTGGTATGCTGAGATGCGAAGTTTTCAGCTAGTAATTCAGCCTTTGCTACGGGTAGGAAGCAAGGTCCTGCCGGACCATTTATCGCGATGTTCGCTTGTCGAGGTTCTTTTAAGGCTCTAATTAGTTGCCATGCCTCTTTGTTCTGCAACAAAAGGCTTGACATTTTGTCCTCCCACTTTTCAGTTCTTCTTTCTTGTAGCCTAGCTTTTAGTTGCCGTGCGAGTTGGATGTATTGTCTCTTGTCCCTTGGATCACGGTACCGTTGCCAAAGTTTTCTGTATCTATTTCGCAGATATCTCAGATCTTCCAAGATGGCTGGAAGCTCCTCTCGTTGATGGTTATCCAAAACGATTGTAGTGGAGGCTCTCCTTTCTGCTTCTAAAACTACCTTGTCGAAATGTTGTATAGCTGCATCAATTCGCTCTGTGCTAGAGACATTATATGTGGTTCGTATCTTATTGTGAATAAGTCTAGTAAAGTGATTCCAGTCAGTTTCTTTTACTTTCTTTGGTTTCACGTCAGAGTAGAGCCATCTTTGAATAGTGAGCAGTACAGGGAGGTGATCTGATGAAAGGTCATTCAGAGTTGCCAAATCTATGTGTCCGGAAATATCTTTGGCGATTATAATGTCCAGCACGTCTGGTCTATGTCTCGAGTTGAAGGGAATATGCGTCGCTTCTGATGGTCCGATGACTTCTAAGTTCCTGAGATCGCACATTTGTAACAACCTTTCGCCTCTTCTGTTACTTGTTCTTGAATTCCAAATGGGGTGTTTGGCATTAAGATCTCCACCAATTATGACCTTGCTGCCCACAGCCATTATCAGGTCTAGGTCCTGTTCATGTAAGTCCTTATTTGGGGCTAGATACGCACTGACAAATACTATGTGTCCTTCTCTTGAGTGAATGCACACAGCTGTAGCCTCTAGGTCTATAAGTTGT
This sequence comes from Vandiemenella viatica, assembly GCA_031002005.1. Lineage (NCBI taxonomy): Eukaryota > Metazoa > Arthropoda > Insecta > Orthoptera > Morabidae > Vandiemenella > Vandiemenella viatica. The sequence goes on from CM061918.1 coordinate 132,292,032, forward strand.
GGCTTGGTTATTGGGGCATGTGACAGGTTTTTACGTATGACTACAGCTGTGCCTCCTCCTCTTTGTCCCACTCTATCCGTTCTGTAAACTTGGTATTCCAGTTAAACGAAAGGTGTCCGTTGGCTGAAGAAAAGTTTCTGTTATTAACATGATGTCAATTTCTTCTCTGTTGAGAAAGGTCAGTAATTCATTTCTCTTGTTCTTAACGTTGTTTGCATTCCATAAAGCTGCTGTCATGTTTTTCAGATAGGGTGTTTGCGCCATTATTTCGCTAGGGGCCATTACACCTTCAAGCAAGACTAGTAATTTTTGCAATCCTCTTGCTTTTTTCATTTTAACCATTGTTCTTTTTAAGATTTTGAAGAATTTTTTCCATTTCTGAACCGAAAAAACTGGGTATGTCATCGGTTTCGTCCTCTGTTGATTCATTCTTATCTCTCTTGTTGTGTTGGGACTTCTTTTGGCGGTCGTCATCGGATTCGTCTTCCATATAATCATTACTATCTTTCTTCTTCTTCTGATTTTTCTTTTTTTGGTCTTGTCCATATTTATTTGTTGATTGAGACTTATTGTTTGATTGATCATTCCTTGAAAGGGCGTTTGCGTATGAGCGAGTCTGTTGGCTGCTCTTATTTGGGTCAGTCATTCTTTGTTTTATTCTTCTTGAGTTGTCTGTTTCAATGGCAGAGTTTTTATCTTTCTTGTCTTTTCCATCTTTTTCTTCTTGTCGCTTATCTGTGCGTGGTGGGCGTAGCAGTTTCTGATACTCTGGGCAGCCCTCGCCAAGAGGCTGCATGATCTCCCTGGCCAATTGGCACACTTTGCTTTTTCCGTTTTGGGTAAGCGGCAATCCTTTGTCAAGTGTGACTTTGCACACTTGACACATCGGCTTGGAAGGTAGCAATAATTTGAAGTATGTCCCATGCCTCTGGCATTTGGTACATTGGGGTGGACCATTCTGAGAACGATACCGTTCTATTTGGACTCTCATATAAAGTATAGCTCGTTCGTTGTAGATTCTGTCCGAGTGCTGGGCCGCTTGGCAAAGTTACAGTGTATGTTGGGAGGGGGATGAGCTCCCTTGTCTCCTGATTCGCTTTTTAAATTGGTGAACCGCTTGAATGTCGTAGCCTTTGGTTCTGAGATCTTCCTCAATTTCTTCTGTTGCTATGGAGGGTGGTAGTCCCTTAATAACAACTTTTAGAGGCCTGTCTTCTTGAATCTGATAGCTGTAATGGTTGATACTGCTCTTCTTAAAGAAGTTCTGGATGATTAAGTGGTCTTCTTTGGATTCCGCATAATATTTCATGCAATCTCCTCTAAATACGCCTTTCAGTTCTCCAGTTATCATACTCTTTAGTCTCTTGTTCAAATCCGTGAAATTCATTTTTGCTGCGAGCAAGATATATTATATACTGCATACACTGACGTCGTTGGCTTCGAGTGTGTACCAATGTTATTAGGACGTGTTGTTCCATGCATACCTCCAAAATGAAAATGATACACTCCACGCATGACTGTATCCTAAATTTTAGCTTCTGGACCAACCATAGCAAATGATGAAATGTTTTCAAAATAATTTTTATCTTTCTATTCAGCGATTTTTCATTTGAATTTAGTCCACCATACAATAATTTAAAATATTCATTTTGATTTAAGACCAGTAAAACTGCTTTAGCTTCATGACAAAATTAAGGAAATGCAGTTCTTTTACCTGCAGTGACTTCTGATTCGAAATGTTTTGCATTGTGAAACCTGCATTGTAACTTTGAAACTATCAAAATTTCTTGGCATGACATTTAGTGCGCATTTAAATGTATCCATGAAAATTTCATCATTTTGTGTGTTCACTATTTAAATTTGGTCTATTATCTTGTATTTCACGCAAATTGGTATTCTTCTGTCTCCGACCTGTCAATGTTTTATATCGAGACATAATGGAAGTAGGTGCAAATATCTGAATGGAGAGGGGGAAAAAAAATCCGTTATTAAATTACTGAAATTCAAAAGTCAAAAGACCCTTAACCAAATTTAACCTTTTAAATAATAAAAAGACGATATAGTATCAAGCAGAATCGCTACATTCATTTTAGAAATGTTCCTTTCATAACTTCAAGGATTATATCTGCTTTATGCGACTCTTTAGTTTCAGCAAAGACCACAGGGTATCTCAATGCTGGAAATACATGTCACATAGTTGGCGCCGATCCGATTTCACTCACACACGTTCGCGAATTTATTTTTCATTTAATAGTGTATCTGTAACATGTTTTAACTATGCTTATAATTTTTTTTCTTTACTGTTGACCAAAGATCACAGACGTTGGCAGAATCGCTAAGTGTCGTTGCCACTTAAAAACAATTGAATGTATACAATGAATGATTTCATATATTTAATTTAATGCATTTTTAACACTTATTATATGTACATTTTGGGTTTATGCACTTCTTCTCCATATAAATTTTAACTATGCTAAATCTCGCCCTTCTCCGTGCGCGCAATGTTTTTAAAAAGGTTTCCAAAGTTTTCGCCTAGCGTATTAATATATAGATAAAATCAATAGAATTAAAAATGATCTTTATAAATGGATTATTTTCGAAATTACAATATTGTAAATATACAGTATAACGGCCAATACTTTAAATATTGATTTACAGGTCGCAATCTGTGTAGTTTGCAACAAATTACTCTGTGGAGATGGAGAATTATTTACCCGTATGAGACGTTATTTCGGTTTGGATCCTCCTTCAGCCACTGCAAGGGAACCGTTTCAAACGCTAATAGAACAAACCATTGTTATAACCGGATTTATAACAAGGGGTTGGATAAAATTTTTGGAGTTCCTGATTACAAAAGTATTGGTAAGCATGACATTGTGACTCAATATTTTCAGAAAAAGAATGTTAATCATAGCGTATAACGCGTATAGGGGCTGGACCGATAGAGAATGATATTCAATTTGAGTATGGTGTGGAAATATTTTTCAAGAAATTTGAGTTTTTCTTTTGTTACTAGTAACTAAAACATTTTTGGAAGTCTTCTACTAGTCACCACACACATATCCACTAAGTATCTGCAAAATGTTCGGTTCAGGCTTATTATTTCCTATTTTTTATTTACTTCTAATTCTGAAATTTTTATGTTGAAGTACGCTGTTAATATTTTCAGCTAAATTTTTTGCGTATTTCTAATTGTAATCACTTCTATTTTGGTCGCATTACAGTGAATGTAAATCGTTAAGACATTGAAAAGGGATTGATTTAACTCTCCAAACACTTTGCGATTGTAGTTTCATTGGCACAATCCTCGCCGATGTTCCGAAGTATTTTCGGTTTTTTAATAGCTACACGCTCAACGGGAGACATTTCTCCAAATATCAGCCTGTATGAGTGATGGTATTTTAGAGTAAATTTTAACTCGGTCTACCCGATCTTGAATTTGTATAGTGATCAAACGATATTCCAGTTTAGAATTAAATTGAAAAATTACCAGTTTTCAAACCTAAAAAAAAAAAAAAACCTGTGGCGTCAGCCGAACTCTGGTGCAAGAATATAGTAGGAGATTGAATTTACCCGTTACGAAACTCCAGAATATTTTATGCAGTTGAGGCTTTAAGGCACTAGTAGGAACGTGAACTTCGAATCCAATTTTTCGAGGAGCATTGACACTGGACAGACATCAATAAAAATTGTTTCTTCCGTCCGATCTGATTTTTTTTAAATATGTGTCACCAATCGTAAAAAGGTACCATATTACACAGACGGAAAAAAAAATCCCAACACCAAGAAAAAATTATTGTAGAGTAATGAAATTTGGACAATGCATTTGTCAAGTTAACATGTTTAATTGATTAAATTTTCAAGATCACAGGTTAATTTAAGCTCAAGAAAATGCATTTCAAATGTGAAATACTGTTAAATTAATAGCCGGTGTAACCTCCAGAATTTTGAATGCAAGCCTGCAAACGTGAATGCATTGTGTCATACAGGTTTCGAATGTCACTTTGTGGTATGGAGTCCATGCTTGTGTACTTGTGCTGTCAATACTGGGACGGTCAGTGCTGGCTGTGGATGATGCTGGAGTTGTCGTCCAATGATATCCCATACGTGTTCAATTGGAGACAGATCTGGTGATCTCGCAGGCCAAGGTAACATGTCGACACTCTGTAGAGCACGTTGCGAGACAACAGCGGTATGAGGGCGAGCGTTATCCTGTTGAAAAACTCCCCCTTGAATGCTGTTCATGAATGGCAGCACTACAGAAATTCGAGCTGCAGTTGGTACCACAGTGACACACGAACTGTTAGAAATCGGTTACTTCAAGGACAGCTCCGAGCCAGGCGCCCTGTAGCGTGCATTCCACTGACTACAAGCCATCGCCGTTTGCGACTCCAGTGGTGTCAAGCCAGAGCTCATTGGAGGACGGAGTGGAGATCTGTTGTGTTTTCTGATGAAAGCAGGTTCTGCCTTGGTGCCAGTGATGGCCGAGTTTTGGTCAGAAGGAGGCCAGGGGAACGCCTGCAACCAAACTGTCTGCGGCCTAGACACACTGGACCTACACCTGGAGTCATGGTCTGGGGAGCAATTTCCTATGACAGCAGGAGCACTCTTGTGGTTATACCAAACACACTGACTGCAAATTTGTACGTCAGTCTGGTAATTCAACCTGTAGTGCTGCCATTCATGAACAGCATTCAAGGGGGAGTTTTTCAACAGGATAACGCTCGCCCTCATACCGCTGTTGTCTCGCAACGTGCTTTACAGAGTGTCGACATGTTACCTTGGCCTGCGAGATCACCAGATCTGTCTCCAATTGAACACGTATGGGATATCATTGGACGACAACTCCAGCATCATCCACAGCCAGCACTGACCGTCCCAGTATTGACAGCACAAGTACAACAAGCATGGAACTCCATACCACAAAGTGACATTCGAAACCTGTATGACACAATGCATTCACGTTTGCAGGCTTGCATTAAAAATTCTGGAGGTTACACCGGCTATTAATTTAACAGTATTTCACATTTGAAATGCATTTTCTTGAGCTTAAATTAACCTGTGATCTTGAAAATTTAATCAATTAAACATGTTAACTTGACAAATGCATTGTCCAAATTTCATTACTCTACAATAATTTTTTCTTGGTGTTGGGATTTTTTTTTCCGTCTGTGTAGATCAAAATGAATAAGCAACACTTTTGGATCTTTCTCGTTTCACTTTTTCCTCGTGGAATCCTTGTACATGTTTCTACTGACCATCACATAACTAACCTACGAAACATTTAAGCATTACAATCCGCTGCAATAGCTTCAGGTTTTAGCTTGAACGCCAATTATTTTATGAATGGGCGATAACGACCAAACATTCGATGAAGTCTAACAAGGGGAGGGCACGACCTTGGGATTTCATTTTGGGATGAGACTTTGCGTAATAATTGTACCCCTTTAGGATGTTTACCTCCTGCAATCGTAAGACGCAACGCTCAGTAGATTCGGAGAAGACGGCCTTTAAAAATTCAAGCCCAGCTTCTATACTAGTGAGATTCCAATCAGGCTAGCAGCGGAACAGCCCAGGCAGTAACGAGCCTGCGTCATGCCTGGGCGCTGGGTTCGAACGATTTGCTTTCTCAATTACATTATCGATATGTTCATTCCACGACAAATTATTACGAATTGTTACGCCTAGGTATCTACCGTTCTAAGGACAGTACCATTAATCGTATATTCCGAGCTAAATGGTGTTACCTTTTTACTCACGCGTATGACTTGGCACTTATTTGCGTTTAACTCCAACTGCCAGTCTTTACACCACGCAGTTATTTTCATAATATCGTCTTGTAAAAAAGCGCAGTGTTCCTGTGTTTTGATTTCACGATAAATAATAGCATCATCGGCAAAATCATTTGCTCCCCCTTATTATCTCACACTAAATCATTAATGTATATGAGAAACACATTGACGCAATCAGCTGGATTATTAATTTTGAAATTTCAGAGATATAAATCGTCGAATGATAAGCTAAATGTCGAAAATGTTAGTTGCTTTACCATTATCAGTGTGTTTATAATGTTTGAATGATAGCTAAATTCTGCATTAATTCTTGTAAAGCAGCTGTCTGGAGGATTAAGTTCTAGTGAGGAAGACGAGGAGTGCTGGTATCTGGCATTAGGAGAGAAGCCGGTTGAAGTTGCAGTCCGCCCTTCCAGATTTGTTCATTAGGAAATATCACAGTTAATCCATACTGTAATGTCAACCTTCTTCCGTTCATAAAACATTGTTTATCCGGACATTACTGGGTGGTTTCTGTGATCTATAAAAGTCGGTCAGGGTGGGCGCCAGGTTTTCGGCAGTTTCCTATCTCAAAGGAAAGCGCCGTCGAAACTGAAAAAAAAGGTGGACCACAGATTCCACACTACAAGCTTTAATTGATTCAATGACTTAGGGATGGAGGGTGATTAAAAAACAGAGTTTACAATAAAAAATTTAAATTTCTTGTACTTACAAAGTGGCCAGTATATATTAAGGCACATACAACGCTTAATGGATTTAAAAATTTCAGCATGAGCGTTGTCTCAGGGGGTTTTACAGGGCGAACGGGTTTGCGAATCTCTCTTCCTTTCTTGGTGTGTAATTACCCGGGACGGCGCGGCTAGCCCTGGCTCACCCTCCGTCCTTCTTGCCCCAAGCCGTGAGTCGTAATCCCCATTCACGCGTCGGTCCACACCAGCATCTTCCCCATCTCTCCAGCCAATCGGAGTCTAATACGCTCAGCCACTCGCCGATTGGTGGGCGCCCTCGCAGTAAACAAATAAAACAAGACTGAAATCGGACCACATCTACATCTACACTCATACCCTGCAAATCACAAACATTGTGGGTGGCAGAGGGTGCTAAGCACGAATCCTAAACCCGCCCATTCCAATCCCGAATAGTGCGAGCAACGAAGGAATACATATAAGTATCAGTAGGGCATCTTATTTCTCTAATCTTATCCCTCCGGTCATTGCGACCTAAATAGGTTGGCGGAAGAAGTATTTCATTGCACACGAAATTTAATTTTTTTTCGCTTATTCTCCAATAAATTCGAACGCAAGCTACGTCGTCTGTGTACCGAACTATCCCAGCCCAATCTATGTATCAATTCTGTGACGCTTTCATAAGGGCTGTAACAAGAAGTCACGAAACTAGCGGCTCTCCTCTGCACCCTCTCAACTGAGTCAATCAGAACCTTGCGATACGGATCCCAAACCCCACAACAGTAATCCAGATGCGGACGCACTAGTGTTTTATACGCTACCTCCTTTGTTTGAGCATTACAATTCCTCAAAATCCGACCTATGAATTGTAATTTAGAATTAGCCTTGCCTACGATGGAAGTTATGTGCATGTCGCATTTCATGTTGCTTTGTACTATCACCCCCAGATACTTCACGGAATCAACCGTGTCCGCAGGTGAATTGTTTATTTTGTACTCTTTAATAAACTGATTCTTCTTGTTACTTATCCGCATTGCCTTGCACTTTTTGCAATTAAGTGTAAGCTGCCATTTACGGCACCAATCGAAAATAGCATCCAAATCACGGTGAATTTCTAAGCAATCGTCGGAGCACCTTATTTCCCTATAGATAACCGCATCGTCGGCAAACAATCGCAACCAGCACTTGACGTTGTCACCTAGATCGTTTATAAATATTAAGAAAAGAAGTGGTCCTATTACACTTCCTTGAGGAACGCCCGAAGTAACATTTATCTTAGAAGAGGCTTCGCCGTCAACGACGACATACTGTGATCGACCAGTTAGAAAATCACGTATCCACTCGCAAATCTGAGCCGAAATACCGTAAGCTAGAATCTTCGCTAAAAGTCGGTTGTGTGGCACTGAATCAAAAGCTTTCTGAAAATCCAAAAAAACTGCATCAACTTGCGAACCTGCATCGATAACTTTCATTATGTCGTGGGAAAATAGGGCCAATTGTGTTTCACACGATCTCTTCTTCCGAAATCCGTGTTGGCATGGTGTAAGTAACTCGTTCTCATCTAGAAACTTCATTATGTTCGAGCATATGACATGTTCCAGAATGTGTCGGCAGTTTCTTCGCCGAGTCAACACCTCACATTTTTCTTTCGTCTCTCCGCGTCTGTGGCAGCCCAGCAAATCTCACCCCACAAAAGCAGCCGTCAGGGGTCTAGCAAAAAAACCATACGCCCGGCTTCCTTCCTCACAGATCTCTTAGGACATCACAATACTGTATTACTAATCTAAAATTTGTTAATAGGAAGTGGTAGCAACAGCAGCTGGCGTCCTGCTAAAACTGCAGCAGCAGCAGATACGCGTCCCACAGAGGGTCTAGAAGCAGCGGTAGCCGCGGCCTTCGGAGCGGCAGCCGCAGTCAAGAAAGCGGCTGCCGCTCCGAAGGCCGCGGCTACCGCTGCCGCAGCCGCCGAAGCGTCAGTAGATGTGGTTCAGCAGCAGCAAGACATCCACCAGCATTAGCCACCAATCCAAGAGATACTCAGTTATGCCCGGCAGTAGTAACTTTTCCTTTGTCAACTGTAGCCAATTGATTGTCTGCGTTTAGCAGTTATTTAATCGAGGTTTTTGTTGATCTTTGGTAATCTTATGTTCACGAAACTGTAAAGTAGTATTTTTATATTTGTACCCTCAGTTATACAGGCTTATAAATTCGATTTTTTGGAATGTTATATCTGTTTTGTAGTAATACATATTTTGTAGATTGCTTTTCAATATTGTTTAAATGTAGTTATAGGGTTTAGATTAATTTAAAATTAATTTGTAAATAAGTTCTAAGTTGTAATTCATTTTAAATAAATTTTTGTTTCATTGTTTTTGAACTGATTATAGATAAGCATTGGTTTATGTTGAAAATATCCTTCGATATGTATAAAGAATGTTGGGAGTTGGCTGGCGATCTGATGCACCATGTTACATCTCTGGGTCAAGTATAAAGTACATGTCTGCTAAGTGTTTTCTCTGGTATGAATTACGTTGCACCCGAGTAATATAGTATACAGAATCTGTTTTCCCGTTTCTCTAAAATGCTCAAAACAACCTAATATCCCAGAACACTGCCTCCTCGGTTTTTGTTGTATACAGTAACAATTCCAAATATTTCTTTTCAGTATTAAGCGTGGAATGTGAGAATGTAGAAGACAAAAATTCAAAGAGCAATAGAAACTACGGAGGAGAGTGGAAGAAAGCCAGCTGTCGCAAAACACACCTGCCAGTGTGATAGAAAATCGTAAATAATCCAAAATTTGAGAAGCCAGCTCGACCCGTCACAATGGAGCAGACTGTGAAGGTTGAACAAAGTCCAAATGACCTAGAACCGGAACTTCCAGTCACTGTTCCAGTAAGTTTTTCTTAACACAGCGATACTGTAGTTTAAAGATATTGTGTACATTAGTGGTGAATCGAATTATCAATCGTTAGACTGGAAAATTACTTCGAATCTGAATGTTTCTCAATTCACCATGGTAATTTTCTAGAAAGCCGACATTCTTCCATCTATACAAAGTTCAAAAATATTCGAAGTATGTTCTTATTTAAGAGTACATAGATTTGGTTCTATTGTATTGAAATACTTTGCAGCTAATAAGACTAAATCTGCATTCGTGTTGTAACTGGTCGTTTCGATGACTTTGGCAAACTTACAAACGGTCAGCACCACTTTCCATAAACTGGATTGACGCAATCAGCTCGATGATTAATAATTTTGAAATTTCAAAGAAATAAATTGTCGAATGATAAGCTAAATGTTATTTGCTTTGCCATTACTAATCAATTTATAATGTTTGAATGATAGCTAAGTGCTGCATTAATTCAGCTGTGGGAGCGTGCACAAACTACGTGGCTCCGTCTAACGGGGGGGGAGGGGTTGGCTGGAAGGCTATGCTGGGCTACGTGGAGGGAGGGGGTGGGGGTACCGAGCCAGGCCACGTAGCTTTCCTTTCATAACATATTTTACAGTTAAAATGAGGAATAGAACTCACAACAGTGTGTAAATATTTATTTCGCTCAGTTAATTATCTCGGTATGTAATTTACAATAGTCTGTCAAGAGAAAACGGTACAAAATGTCTTCTGGAATGAAAGGGTAGAAAGCTACGTGCTACTTGGGGGGGGGGGGAAGGGTGGAGGTGATAGAGCAAAAGCCACGTAGGGCTACGGGGGTGGGGGGGGGGGCATCACAGGAGGCCAAAATGGAGCTACTTGGTTTATGCCCGCTCCTTGTATGGAGGATTAAGTTCTTCTAGTAACAAATTCAAGAGGAAGACGAGGAGGAGTAGGATCTGGCATTAGGAGAGATGGGGGTTGAAGTTGCAGTCCTCCCATCCAGATTTATGTTTGTTTTAAAAAAAACTAAGTTAATTACGAAATATCGCAGTTAATCCATACTGTATTACTAATCTAAAATTTGTTAATAGGAAGTGGCAGCAACAGCTGCAGATACGCGTCCCACAGAGGGTCTAGCAGCAGCAGCAGCGGCAGCCGCAGCCCTGCAAGCTGGTGCCGCAGTCTTCAAAATGGCAGCCGCAGACGCTGGCGCGACAGCCGCAGCCTACAAAGCGGGATTCGCAGCCTGGAATGCGTCAGCCGCAACCCTCGAAGTGGGAGTCGCAGCGGCCGAACCGGCAACCGCTGCCTTCAAACAGGCAAGCGGCAGCCACAGGAGCCAACGCGGTAATCGCTGCCGCCGAAGCGGCAGGCGTTGCCGTCAAAGCGGCAAACGCCGCCGACGCCGCAGCAGCAGCGGCAGCCTCTAATTGAGCAGTAGCCGCTAGCGTCAGTAGACGGGGTTACGGCGGGGACTTCAGCAGCACACCCACCAGCATTAGCTACCAATGAAGCAGATACTCAGTTACGTCCGGCAGTAGTAACTTTTCCTTTGTCAACTGCAGCTAATTGATTGTCTGCGTTTAGCACTAATGTGTTATTTAATCCAGGTTTTGGTTGGTCTTTGATAATCTTATGTTGTTCACCAAACTGAGAAGTAGTATATTTATATTTTTACCCTCAGTTATAGAGGCTTATAAATTCGATTTACTGGAATGTTATTTCCGTTTTGTAGTAATGCATATTTTGAAGATTGATTTTCAATATTGTTTAAATGTAGTTACAGGGTTTAAATTGATTTAAAATTAATTTTTAAATATGTCTTAAGTTGTAATTAATTTTCAATAAATTTTTGTTTCACTTCTATTGAACTGATTATTGATAAGCAATGGTTTATGCTGAAAATATCCTTCGATATGTACAAAGAATGTTGGGAGTTGGCTGGCGATCTGATGCACCATGGTACATCACTGGATCAAGTTATCAATATTTCTATCTTGAAGTTCAAAGTCTCTCATAAGGTCATTTAAGCTACGAGAAAATCATTGTTTGTGTGTGGTCTCTGGAATGGTAACCCTAATGTTACACACAGATTGCATGGTTGTATTTGAAGCTTAATATTTATGAATCGTCTTGTTTATACATCCACACATCCGAATAGCAAATGAACAAAAGAAAAATACAAATAAGATATCGTGTATACACTATTACATACAACCATACTCGCATACAACCATACTCGCATATTGGTCGCTAGAACTCATTTGTGATTTAACGTGCAATAATCTTATCAATTTAACAGATACTTATCAATTTCCTGCCTAAACCGATTACTGTAGGTAAAGTTCAATTCAACTAATTGAGGATTGATAAATTTCATATATTAAATTTGGTAAGTAATACAATGGATAAGACTAATCGTAATTACTGGTGCTCTAAAATCATTCTCAATTATTTGACAAGCTTTAGTGTTTAAAAAAAAGTCTTGAACCACTTACTGATAATTTACCTGTCTTTCGAGATTGAATAGAAGTAATACTAACAGTTCAAAGTGTAAACAAGGTGAACAAAGGGATCAAAACTATAGAAGACTATAAACAGTTGCAGGGTGATCTAAATAGGATAACTTGCTGGCTGATTCAGCATGAGATGAAGACAAGTGAAAGAAGAGCCAGCTTATTAGGTACACAGAAAGAAAGATAAAGGTTAATTGTGATACAAAGTGGAGGAGAAAGTACTTATCGAAGACTCGAAATTTAAGTACCCCCGCATAACATTTGATAGCAGACCTAACTGTGCAGGACACATTGGACAGGTGGTAGGTAAAGGGTTCAAAAATCCTTCACCTGTTGGAAAGAGTGTATAGGGGATGCACTAGAGAAGTAAGGGAATTGGGGAACAAAGCTTTAGTCACACCACTGCTGGGATATGGTAGTGTAGTATGGGACCCACATTTTAGGTATCAAATACCGGAGTTGGAGGGGGTGCAGATAAGGGTTGCTAGATTTGTCTTCAGAAATTAAATCAAAACAAAATTTGTAAAATCTGTAAATAATATGATGAAGCTGGAGTGGGATTCATTAGAGGAGGCGAGGGTGAAGATAGTGCACAAGCCATATACTGGTGATGAAGCATGGAAAGATATTGGTGGTGAAATTAAGAGGTGCGTAGAAGTGTATAGATGACAATGGCCACGAGCGGGAACTTGACTTCAGGCATAAGGGTGTGGGAAAATTTTCTTTCGTTGGAAAGGATGTAATGGATCGGAATAAATTACCAAGAGAGATGATTAATAATTTATCAAAAACACTGAAGGATTTTAAAATTAAAATTAGTAGAGGGCAAAAGTAGGTTGGAAGAGGAAAGGAGAAAGACGGGTTTGTAGGGAGATTGCCACCGGAGTGGGTGCCCCCATCGCAATATATATATAATCTCACGAACTCTAGCAATATATGATTTGGCAAGAGTCGCTACTCACTACTTCCTTGACAAGACTCGACAAACTTTTCTGAAAAGAATATATCACATTAACAACTACACTTATGTCACGTAAAATCATTAATGGACATATTTCAACTATACTGGTTTCAGATTTCTGCATATCGTTCGGATTGTTATATATGATTTATGGTCTTTGCTCAAAAAAATGACATCCTTAGTAGTGGGGGAAAGGCGGACCTGGCGAGAAATCGGGTAAACCTGTGACGTTACGAGGTGAGCAGCCAATCAGCGTTCAAGGTCGTGGGCAGGTGCGGGTGGGAACCTCCCTACCCTCCCTTGGCGGGCGAACAAACTTCAATTTGCGCATGTTAGTTCCTTGACCGGCCGCGAGATGGCAGCATCTCCCAAGGGCTTAATTTATTTGGGCGCAGACATTCCACACCAAGAGAGAGACAGAGCTAGCGGGGAGGCTATGGCTATTTCTGTTCTGGAATGCGCGCTCTGTTTGACCTCCATTAGACGTTGCGACAGGTGTCGACTTGCTCAGCCGAGGCATCGGACGTCCGCCTTGCGTAACTGTCACCAGTTGGCACCACAAGGCAGAGCGTAGTAGTCACTTGTCGCTAGATGGCGGGGGTTTCCCCCATCGATGTTTGCGAAACCCCTCGCGTGTTTGCCCGGGAGTCCCACAAGAAATGCAGGTTACGAAATGACTCCATTACAGTGCGTAACAGCTTGGTTGGTGTGTGTGTTTGCCAAGGGAAATACATTATCCATCCACCAGGCCCGTTATTTCTGTCATAGCTGTGTGTGTGGCTGGCAGACAAGGAAAGTAGGGCGTCCAACACAGCGTTCGTGAGATTGCAGTATTTTGTGCAGAGTCTCAGGCTTGCAGCGAATCTCGTGTGTATTTGTTCAGGTGTCCTGCTATCGATAAGGAATGCGGGTTGCGCAATATGCCCATTGCACTGCGAAACTGCCCTAGCAGGACACATAGATTTATTTCAGCATTAACTTCGGTTCAAGAAAAAAATTATGAGATGAGGATAATTATTATATGTCACTTTTCATAGTAAAAATCTAAGAATCACTTATGATAGTCCAATCCCTCGCCGGAATTACGTGTTTTTAAAACTAAAATCGAAAATTTTGTTTTCATTCTGGGTGAACAGAAAAACTGCTCGAGTCTTTGTATTTAATTAAAAAATAAGATATAGACCATGTGAAAGAGTAACTTTTAGGCTACGGCCACACTTGCGTTTTTTTTCACGCAGGATTTGAGCGTGAAATCCCGCGAGAATATGAACTACATTGAAGTATATGAGGCCGGCCACACTGGCGTGATTTCACGCAGCGGGAAGTGGGAGAGAGCCGCGTGTTCAAGGTCGCCCGCAGCAGAACGCGCCCCGGCCCATTTTTCAGCGGGATTTCACGCTGCAGTGAGTGGCCACACTAGCGTGAAAAACACGCCGCGGTGACTGACTCTTGTTTGTTGCGTTCTCATTGTTTGTTCTGACTATGGATTGCGTAGATAATGAACTGCTAATACTGGTAGTACAAAAATATCCCTGTTTGTATGACCCAAGACATTCGGATTATAAAAACAGAGATATCAAGAGGATATCATGGACAGCAGTGACTTCTGCCGTTTTTGATGGCATGTGGGAAGGTTTTGATGAAGAAACAAAAGCAAATTTAGGTAAGTTTACTCGTATTTTAATAAACATTGTGCATGATATTATACAGAATTATGCAATGGTTCACTCTGAATTAAGTTAGTCGGGGAGGTTAACATAACTATTTTGCCACGGCAATTCTCCTTGTGCAGAACAGAAGTAATCAGCAAAATGATCTCTAACCATTTTTCCATGGTTATTCCCTCTCGTTCCGTAAGCAGGAATGCTTTCCAGTGTACATGACAATGTGTCATCGAAATTGTAACCGTCAAGCTTTCTTACAAAGTTGTAGAGCTGTTCATAATTTCGAGAGCAGTCTAGTTGACAAGCAGCTGAACCTTTAAAAACTGCTGGTATGTGCACGCGCGGGATAGGCTGCGTGTTTTTCACGCGCGGGAAAAAACACGCAAGTGTGACAGTCTGCGGGTCTCGGCGTGAAAAAAAACGCAAGTGTGGCCGTAGCTTTACGTTTAAAACGTAATAATGAACCATGGAATGTCCTGGCATAGCTCAAATTCACATTTAGACAATGCAGTTCTGATATTCTAAATTGGCAGAGGGTGCTTTGCACAACAAATAACTCTGTGAATTCCAACCCCGAATAACTAGAGGAAATAAAGAATATATATAAGCGTCAGTATGGTGGAATTCCAATATAATTAATACTTAACAGCGTTAATGATAACTCGCGAATTTCTGTCACATTCCCATTATTTTAAAGGATGTATTAAATTATGTGCAATGAAACAAAGCGAGAATCCAACTAATGTTTTAAACTCAAAGAAGTGATTTACTTATGTATGTGTCTGCAACCTCGATGAACTTTGTGTATTTCCATCCTATTGCTAAGGCATTAATTTACCTGCCCATTATATCTGAAATATGCCCACTAAATTAGATTCACATGAATATCATTGCCTAATGCAAAGTTGCAGATGTGAAATCCAGTTTCTTTCCCTACAGCCATTTCTGAAGTGATTACATGTTAATCTCTCCAAACCAATCAGCCTGTAATTTTTTCCACCGTGTTTCTCAACCCTACAGACTCAGTCATTGGACAAGAGTACACTTGAAAATATTTGTTATGATTAACAAAAGGCTTTCCCATACGAAGGCTAGAAAAATCAAAGTTTCCAGTTTGACCATGGCAAAACTCATGGATTGGAACGAAGGAAGAAAGAATTCATATAAGCATCAGTGCGACACCTTATTTCTGTAACTTATCTCTGCTGCCATTGGTATAAAATCTTTCATCACATTCGTAATTTTTGCCAACAAGTTCAAACCTATATCGTCTGTCTATCTAGACCAAACTACGTTATGCTTTCGTAAGCAATCACAAATTGAGTGCCCTTAGCTGTACTTTGTCTAAAATTCCAATCAATTCCTTAAATATTTGGGAGTAACAGTACAAAGGAACATGAAATGGGACATACACATTAATTCTTTAGTAGGTAGAGCAAATTCTAGGCTGCGATTCATAGGTAGAATCTTGAAAAATTGTAATGAACAAACAAAGGAGATAGCGTACAAATCTCTTGTGCGTCCACATTTGGATTATTGTTGTGCCATTTGGGACCCGTTTCGTAAGGGATTGATCGAAAGTATAGAGAAAGTACAGAGAAGAGCCGCTCGATTCGTGACCGCTTGCTACAGTCCTTATGAAAGCGTCACAGAACTGATTAGTAGATTAGGTTGGGAGTCTCTGGTAGATAGACGACACACGTTTCGTTTAAACTTATTGGAAAACATGCGTACTCCAACTTTCACTCATGAGTGTAGTGAAATACTTCTTCCACCAACCTATTTGAGTCGGAAGGACAGGAAAGATAAAATTAGAGAAATAAGGTGCCGGACTGATTGTTATATGAATTCTTTTTTCCCTCGTACCATTAGGGATTGGAATGCACAGCGAAGAGATTAGCTTTGGTGCTGAGCACCCTCTGCCACCCACAATTTTGTGAATTGCAGAGTATATATGTAGATGTAGATGTGACACATCAGTGATTCACTGGAAACAGAGATATACGCTGTGGCATATACTTTCCTTTTAACTGTCTTTTACAGCACAGCACGTATGTTCCAGAAACGAAACACCGTCTGTTTATCTTACTAATTTCACCCCTGAGGAATCGGAGTACACCTGCCCTTTGTGATAAAAATTGAGTCAGAGCTAAGCACAGAACCTGCTGATTCGTCACAGAATGCCTGTGGCCAAGGTGGAGATATAGAAAATTTACCCACTCCCTTATGCAAGAAATCCAGTGCCGGCTCCTACTGATAGTCTTTTACGCACTATTCCTTATCGCTAACATACGCCGTATAGTTCCCCCAGCACTTCCTCAAACATCCTTCCGTTTTCCAATGATTCCCACTCCAACCCCTGATCAGTTACTGACGGGGTTATCTTTTGTTCGTGTTTTAAAGTAAACAAAAAAATTCAAAATTCGCAAAGTCTTCTCCTAATCAGTAGCAGGGATTCCAGGTACCAAAATGTTCACTTAAGGTGGTCCTACTGCAAGAAAATTCTCCCTTTTTCCAGGAAAATATTTTTCAACCAATCAAGATCCAGGAGAATTCTCCATTCGGTTTAAATGTACCTATCTGACGCCAAACTTCGGATTCAGGACCAAGTGTCACATTTGTTTGCAATTGCATGCTTTGTTCAAGTAACTAGCGCACACGATAAAGTTACCGTAACGTTCTTAGCTAAGTGGTAGTTTCTTGGTCATCAAACAGACATCATAACCCACATTTTCATAGAAGATCCCCACACATCGACAAGTATTCAAAACGTCACCATAGGTGCAGACACTTGTTCTACTATGCCTAACATAGCGCTCAGACTTGAATTGTCGTAAATTATTAGCTCATTTGTATATGAAAGTGGGTGTTTGGATATTTTACCCACCTAGGCCTCATCACCTAAAGTCTACTGCCAGATTGTGGTCATGGCCAACTTAGGCTCCATACATAACTCAGAATTATTCCACCAATATCCATTCTAACAGCATTATGCGCCACAAACAGCCCCCAACACTCTTCCTATCTTCCAGTCACATCCAGCCCAGCTCCTTTATTATGTCACTTATTGAATATTTTCCACTGATAAATCTAGCTGCTCTCCTTTGCACCTTGCATTTGATGAACAAAAAATGTGGACTCCAAACTACACCACTATATACAAGCAATGGTCTGACTGTGGGTTTGTACACAAGTCCTTTACTTCTCTGGTTCATCGCCTCATCACACTCTCTGTTAAATGATTTTTATGTAGAGAAAACGTGAGAAACACAATTCGTATGCAAACACAAACGGCAGTAATCTGTAAAGAGCACAGTGAAATGGGAGATTGCCTAAGCCCTGAAGCACACGTTGATGGTGAGCATAATTTTATAACCATATATTTTAGACTCAAATCCACAGAGGAATGACACACGCACACGCACACACTTGTACATGCATACAGCGAGGTTGACTGAACTAACAGCAAGCATCATGGAAACGATGAAGTGGGGCAGAATTGTCGTTACCACTGATTAACTGGACAGAACTATCGTTACAAAAATCATCAGACAGACGAGTTAAAGTCAGGTATCACCATACTTACGCTTACATGCACAAATAGAGACGCAGATACACATGTCCAAGCCTACAGAGAGTTCAGCACAACTACCGGCACCAATCATGGAAACACCGCAACCCTTTCTACTATCCAGTAACAAGTGACCCATGTACCATGAGTTGCAATAGACACTTGACTATCAGGTCTCACCCACAAATCCATACATCTCCATACACAAGCACAAACAAACATAAGTGGAGGGACAGCAAAATCATATGTCCAGACAGACGTGTTTAAGGAAGGTATCACCATATTTACGCATACAGACACAGAGAGAGACACACAAACACTCAAATTTCCATGCCTACAGTGAACTAGACACGACAACCAGCCCAATCATGGCAACGAAAAAGTGGGGCAGAACCCCCATGGCTCAGGACTGACCAAAAATCATCATTAACATGTGTTCCAAGTACCAAACTCTTCATATTAACATCGTATCATTTAACTCACACTACAGACCTCTCTGCCATTCAGTATCATGTGTGCTAGATACAAAACTGTTCACATCATTAGCACTACCACGTCTACCCCACACCTAAGCCTTTTCTGCCATTCAGTAATATTTGCCCCAGGTACCACGACTAGCAGTAGACATCTGGTCATCAGACAGATATCATAACTCCCATATTCATACTGGGTCTCACCCACAAATCCATACGTCACCTCACACAAGCATAAGTGTAGGATCATCACATCATACATCCAGACAAACGAGTTAAACGCATACATTTTAGATCGATGCTATTTTTCAACATTTTTTATCACAGCATCAAACACAATGTGAACTTTGCATTTGTATGGGTTCGCAATATGGCCGCTGCCGCCACATCATGGAGGATGTAGCAGCTGTCCTCTGCATCCCCGGCAACTCCTTTATTCGATGCTTGAAATGTGGGTCCCAAATTACCATTTTCAGGTAATGTTCTGGCTAAACTTTTGTAATCCAATTCGTAAACTTGTCATCATGCTCTTCAATAAGTGAAGCATTTTGTAGCCTTCTCCTACCACCAGTCGAATGTGTCCTGCCCAGTATAGTGTACTATTATTATTAATTTTAATTGCGATGCAGCTAACATTCCGGTGGCAATTCCACCATTACCCATTTTTATAATCATATTTTTTCAAATTTTCTTTTGTAATTGGAATATTAAAATCTTCCCCCATTTACTGACTGGGTTCTGCGATAATTTCGTCAAACAAATCTAGCTACTCTTCTTTGCACACCTTCCAACTCCTGTATTTGATAACCAAAATGTTGATCCCAAACTACACCACCATATTCAGCCAATGGTGTGACCAAAGTTTTGTTACCCAACTCCCTAACTTCTCTGGTACATCCTCTCACCACCGTCTTCAGTAAATAAAGGAATTATCAATGCTATGCCAAGATATTTACACTTTAAGTCTTCAACAAGCAATTCCTTACCCACCCTGTAATCATAAAAGATCTTCATTATTTTCGTCTGTGTATCTAATTCAGATTGCAGTTCGCCGTCTTTATCGATAAGCGTTACTGTGTTGAAGAACAATGGTCATCGGGCTATCTGATTATCACTGTTGATATGTGTTGCAAAACAATGTTAAGTGTAACCACGTGGTGGAAACATGTGCTATAGGTGTCATCGCGCAAACGGTGCTGAGCAAAGTATTGCTGTGACTGTACTTCCCGCTAATGAAGCTTGCAGTTTGAAGATGGAAAGAAAATCGGAATTGAAGTATCTTAAATGTGGTCCTATAGAACGATGCCGAAAATCAAGTGGAAAGCAACATAAAGATGGTCCGCAAATGATGGTCGAGGAAGGTGTTGAAAAGTCTAGCAAGAATAAGAGACATCTTAAAAGATGCGATGTTGTTAAAGCATTATCGTTATTAATGGCAACGAATCTTATAAATTAGCTCGGTTAATTAATCAACGCTTTTCTGGATGATGCAGCTAACTTAGACAGCCGTGTTTATAATCAGGTACTTGCACAATACTGTGCACTGTGGTGTTAAACTTGAAGATCGTTTACCGTTAGTCAGTTACTAGGTTTTTTTCCCCCTTGCCGTGCAAAACAGCCAATGAGCGTAGTTTCTAAGATGTGACGTGTCAGTGTGCCAACGTAGTGATACTTGATACATTCTGATGGTTTCTGATTAGACCTAAATCACTCCAGGCGAGTGCCGGAAAGGTTCTTTCAAAAAGGCTATGGACAAATTCCTTCCTGTTCCTTGCCCGTCTCTAACGAGCTAGAGGTCGACGAGCCGTAAAGCTAAAAAAAAAAAAAAAACTGAAATTAGAATTTATTTGTCAAGTATTGGTAATCCTTATTACCATTTGTTAATGTTCCTTATGTTAATGATACCTGCAAATCAATCTAAATAATGTATATTGTACAGTAATCAGGAATAAATATTCCTGCTTAATATCAAGTGCTTTATATAAACACTAGCCTCGTACCCGCGACTTCGTACGCGTGTATTAAGAATTTTTTTGCCAGAATTAAATATAAAAAGTTGTTGGTAATGAAGGATTGGTCCCAAACAATATCGAGTAGGCATAATATGACAGGAAAGCTATCACTATATCATTCTACCGTCGAACCTGCCTCTTGAAGAGAATCAATTTCCAACATATTTCTGTCACTATTCGATAAGATTTCAAAATTTCGTGACTACAACTGTTAATCATACTGGAAAAAATATCCTGTGCCCTTCATACAGCTTTCCTTATAAAATTCCATCACAACGATATAGCCATATAGTCGTCAAAACGTAACAAAAAGACAGAGATTTACTTCCGTATTTATATTAGTATTACTATGGTTCACACTCACACACTGACTGCGAACAACACCTGAGGGATTATTATAACGTAAAAAAGTGTACACCTACAAAATTGCAAGACTACCTACGATTTGTCTCGCATTGCATCCCTAAATTTATAATATCTAGTGTTTAATATTCAATCCAAATAACCTACGGCCCAGGCCTGACTCTTACGATGAAAAACATTTTTTTTAAAATCTTAGCCTTTACGGAGATTTGAACCAGAGACCACGACGTTCGTAAGCAAGCTCTTTAGCCACTGAGCTGCCAGTTCACTACACGGAAACACGGTCTGGAAACGTCCACATCCAACGTGTCTGTCCATCGCCGTATTTCGAAGTTATGACACAACATGTGTTGTTTATACAGATAATTTTTCAACCAAATGTAGACAGTATTTTTCTCCTTGTTTCAAAGGATAATTGTGCAAAGTTTCATCGAGATCGGATGAAAACTGTGGATTTGTATGAAGAACAAACAAACCAACAAACAAACAAACGTACATTCATCTTTATATATAAAGATAATGTTAAAATCGAACATTTCTCAGTATTTAAATACGAAAGGTTAACTAATATTTGAGCACCACTGCTACTACTGTTACCAAGAACAGTACTAAACTGTTTAGCATACCGTTCAGTAATTTATTCCAGTAACCGAATCCCTAAACCATATATGAAAACAAATTCTAATTTATGACCATAATTTTCATATCTTCCGTTCCACGTACTGCTGCTGATTCAAACCCATCGCTTGAACAGTCCTAGCACTATATTCACATTTATTCTGTGTTACAATGGCTGCCAGCTCAGTATCATTGTCATATCAGCGTGTGTTGCGGTAATCAACCTGTAGTCTTTTGCTATGTTTCGTAACCATGCACTGGCGGAAATTAAAAATGCAACACCGATACCTTAAGGGTGAACTTTTGGGAAACTTTGTAGATATATCCAGAGTCATACCCAGAAGAAATGATAACAAACTAAAATGGACCAGGCTAACCTTATTGCCTTTAGTTACAGTTGTCAGTTACAAGTGCCCCCAGCTTGAGCACCAATACATTCGTGGAGCCTCGCTGTCATTGAATCAACAAGTGTTCGGGTGTCTTCTTGGGGTATGTCTCTCTACGCCTGCATGTCTTGTGCAGTCAGTTGTTGCAGAGGTTGTGCTGGGTGACCATGTGATCTAATGTGTCTACTCTTATCATCATAGACACGCTCTATTAGCGACAAATCTGGGGACCGTGCGATGCAAATTATGATCATAAACCCTTGCAAGGCTTGAGTTGTGACGGCCACAGTTTGAGGAGTGGCATTATCATGTTGGAAGATGCCATTTGGATGGTCGATATGAAGGGTATCACAGTAGAGTGCAGATAGTGGTGGGCTGTCATTGCGTTTTCGACAGCAACCAACTCAGTCCTGCTGTCGAAACTGATTGTCCCGAAACATGGCACCAGTGGGTGGACCTGTGTGACGTTCTGATATCACAGCAGGTGAGCCGTGTCTCCACTACGCCTGCGTACATGTTGTCGATTATCATTTTCGCACAGACAGAATCCAGACTCGTCTCTAAACACAAATGGACACCATTGACGTGTCAATTTTCGTTTCGCGTTACTCCAGGTCAGTTGATGCTGGCAACGAAGTCAGGTTAATGGAACACATAGGGGTCAGCAGAGTGTGTAGTCCAGCTTCAAGCATTTGGTTTACAATCGTCCGTGGCGTGACTCTCTCCGTAACCACTGCTTGGATCTGGCCTGCAGTAACCCGTCTACCAGCAACAGCCACCCACGCAATTTGGTGGTCTTCACGTGCTGTTGTCCTCCTGTATGGACCTGTGCCTACTCTAGGAGTACTAGAGCCTTCTTTCAGCCACTGTGTAACAAGTCTGTATATTGACATTGCACTACTGCCAATCCATCGGAAGATTTCACGATATGATGCACTCATTTCAGACACGCTAATACTCCGACCTCTCTCACAGTTAGACATTTACCGAGTGTGGTGGGTGAGCGGTAACGCTCTCGCCTCGCATTCGGGAGGACGCGGGTTCGAATCCCCGTCCGGGCATCCAGATTTGGGGTTTGCATGGTTTCCCCAAATCACTCCAGGCGAATGCCTGGATGCTTCCTTCAAATAGGCCATGGCAGAATTCCTTCCCGTTCCTTGTTCCCAGTCCTATCCCGCCTCTAATGATCTAGTTGTCGACGAGGCGTAAAGCAGTAAGAAAAAAAAAGTTTGACATTTGTGTGTAGACCGAAGCCACTCTTTGTCTTTCCATATTTGTTAAACAATAACTTGTGAACAAAAGAGTGTCTTGTTACACGACACTGTTCACCACTTATACGCTACATACAAAAAAAAAGAACCAAAAACATAAAAAAACAAATAAACAAACTTCGCATAATAAATAATATCTCATGATATGTAAAACTTTCAATTTTTAATGATTTGATGCTCTTCATATGGGGATACTTGGGGCCAAACTTCATTAATGTATCACGAATCCTTGAGCGTATTGCGTTTTTAATTTTCACCCACCGAGCGGGGCGGTGTAACGGTTAGCGTTCTCGCCTCGCATTCGGGAGGTCGGCGGTTCGAATCCCCGTCCGGGCATCCAGATTTGGGTTTTCCATGGTTTCCCAAATCACTCCAGGCAAATGCCGGGATGTTTCCTTCAATAGACCATGGCCGAATTCCTTCCCATTCCTTGCCATGCTAGCCCCTCATCCTTTCCCGTCTCTAAAAGACCTCGATGTTAAAAGAGACGTAAAAGCTGTTAAAAAAAAAATTCACCAGTGTATTTAGTCAGCTGCAAACAGCGAAAATTCCGGCTATAGCGAGGAAACATCACTCAATGCGCCGTTGAGGTTTTGCAACAGGAAACTGCCTCTCAACAACCCGCGTGACCGTTACTAAATTCTTTTCACTGCTTAACAAACTGCTCGGAATGAAGCAATTATCACCTTTTCGGGAATGAGCTGATAACTCGTTATCTCGCCGATAATGTGAGAAATTTAATTGCTTCCACTCGAGTGTGTGGAGGCCTTCGTGATTAGCAATCTCTGGACGATCTACCCGCGTGATTTCTGAAAGTGCTTGCACGCCAACCAAAGACTTTGGATCACTATCAAACGAGCGTCCATCAGATCTGAATGAAACTGTTTGCTGTTTAGTGCGTAGCGATGCAAACACAAAATATTCTTCTACGCAGCCGGCAGTTTTGTCTACACATTTTTGCATCACACTAGCAACTTTTTCATTTCTTTTTCACAAAATTTAATTGGACGTGGTACAGTATATACTGCGTAGCGATGCAAACACAAAATACTCTTCTACGCAGGCGGCAGTTTTGTATACACATTTTTGCATCACACTAGCAACTTTTTCATTTCTTTTTCACAAAATTTAATTGGACGTGGTACAGTATATAGTGCGTACTGGAAATTATGTTCCTGTCAGTAAATATATTTGTATTGAAGCGTACAACTTGTACTCCTTCTTTTTAAAATTAAATTACTTTTTAATTTAATTATTTGATACAACAAAACCATTATTATTAAATGAAATTATTGAAAAGTGGAATTGGGATTTTGCTGTACAGGTTGGCAACACCGTTTCATGTACATTTTGTCATTGACATTTATTGCAACAATTACTTTTCAATTACAATTAAACAATGAACGTATAATACAGTAGTTTCAATATATCAGTTCTCAGGGGTTGTTAGATGTCCTTTCACTAAGCACAGCGGGGAGGTGAGAATCTGTAGGGCGACAGGTTTTGTGTACCAATACGACACTTCTTGTTGTGGTTATCAAGATCACTCTGTGGTTACCATTTTTTCCGAAGGCGCCAGGTCGGCTTCCAGTGGTCTTCCTAGCCGACGACCCATCTGCTGGCCGTTGGTTGCCTCATCTGCTCCATAGGCGACATGGAACACAGAGCACCACAACAGTACGTGCTAACTAAGGATTGCAATCCCGCAGTGTTTTCAATCCCGCAGGATCCGCTCGGGATTTGCGCCAATCCCGCGGGATCCGTGCGGGATTGGTACAAACAGTTTTTAAACGCTTATATTTAAAACATAATTACTTAAAACGTTAATAAATTAAATAATAATTAAATTAATATATCAATTTTAATGTTAAATTATAAAAATTAATAGTTAACAATATTTTAATTTGCAAAATGATATTAAAACTTTTTAGTATGTCTTAAGTACATTTCGAAGTTTTATATTTTTGTTTTTTAATCTAAACCAATTTTTAAATAAATAATAAAAAATGAAAAATATTCAGTGTTAGGTCATATTATGTGCCTTACAATACATCACATGAATTTAAAAACTTGGTTTGCTTAGTGGCCAAGTTACCAGAGTTTTTTTTTTAATTCTAAATAAACATTCCATAACACAGAGAGAAAGCATTCCATTTCACAAAGTGAAGTGAATATACTCTGTAAAGTGTAGACTTGGCTCAGAACAAGATCTCATAACTTTTTGTCACTCCACAAGCACGAGACTTGGTTTTTTTTTTTTTTTTTTTTTTTTTTTTTTTTTTTTTTTTTTACAAAAATTGTTTTTGTGGGATTCATTATTATATCTCCTGATTCCTTGATTGATCTTACAGTTGATTCAATGTTATTTAAGGAAACTACTCACCAACACTTAAACTGTCAAGTATTTCAATTTTACATATGTGGCGTAACGACGTTTTAAGAGTGGAAATTATTACTTTTTAGTAAGAAAGGAGCCTTTCTCGGCGAATGATTACAGTGAAGTTATCATAGGTTGTATCTCAGGATTTCCTTGTAAAAACACGAGATTTCACACGTGAGGGAGACGGCGGAGGCAGCCGTCGAAGTATGGTGTTCCTAGAACACAATTCGTCGATAAACCCGTGAAAACTTAATTACAACTTTTTTTGCCTTTAGTCAAAATAATAACAAGGAGAAGAGGTATTAATCTATAGCCTGAGTGGCACATGTAAACAGGTGGCTTTCGTCAAAGAACGCATTGAGGCAGCGGCCAAAACAACAATAACTCAAAGGATACGATATATAATTACCTTTTGATAGCTGCTAAATAAATAGGTATGCGATTAAAATTACGATAACATTAGTTTCCTATCAGCGAATAATCAAATTTTTAGCAACAAAAAAGGAAATTGTCACAATAACTTTATCTGCAAATACAGAAAATGGAAATAATGAAACCGTGAATAAAAAGCTGTAACTTTGTGGTTCAGATAACTTTTGCAACACATACAAAATTATTATATAGTTAGAAAATCGTACTAAATACGCAACATAACTCAACTTACAGAAATGTGTACTCTAAAATGAATAGGTAAAAGTGTATCTATTTACTTACGAATAACGAAGGTTGACAAAAACAAACGTTTGTTCACACGCGCCAAATGCCAACTGCTCTGGTACAGGCAAGCAGTGCAATACATCCGACAGAGACCGAGTGGGGCAGCGAGTCACTCACTGACACGCGTTTTATCCGCATTTTGCGGATTGCGGATCCGCTTAATTTTGTGCGGGATCCGCCAGACTGTCTAATGATGCGGGATCCCACTTTGCTGGATTGCAATCCCTAGTCACAACATTAGTCGCTGCACATCACATTCTCTCGTCGGCTGCCACGCACACAACCACTGCCGGCAGTCTACTGTGCTCTCTCCACACACCTGACGGCTCCTCGGTGCCTGCCTCAAGGTCGCATACCAAAGCAGCCCTCTCACCCCTTGTCTGAACTGTCCACCTGCCTGAGCCAAGAGCCCAGCATATCGCGAATGTTACTATGTAGTGTAGCGATACACTACAGTATAAAATTAAGGTCATAGAATGTATTAACCTTGGCAAGTCAAAGAAGTCGTCAGTGATGGTGTGTAGTATCTTTGGCAGACAAATGAAGAGAAGACATAAAAAAAAAAGAACGGTTTGGTGGAAGCTCGAACACGCGACGTTTTATACGAAAGAGGAGGCTTTAAGAAAGAAGCTAAAACTGAAATCTCCTATTGTGGTTGACAAGGTTGCGAATAATTGTCAATGAAATGTGAATAGCCTGATCACACAAAGAAACTGAACTGGTATATTGTGCCTCGGTAGGAAATCAATAAATGCACCGAAGATAAGTATTAAGATGTAAGATTCAAAAATAAATTGTATGCTTGCTGATGAAAGTTGAATTAATTATTCGAAAAAATATATCAAGGGTTTTCTGCTATTCAGCAGGTCTATACACAGTGAGAGCTTTCCAAGCCTCCCTCTGTTCCGCCATTCTCCTAGTCTCTATATATCTCCCATTTATCATGATGTCGTCAATCATTTCCTTCCTTCACCAACCTCTTCTTCTCCCTCCGTTTACAATCCCCTCCAGAGCAGTCTTAAGCAGGCACTCATTCCTCAACACACGATGCAAATCCAGATCCTTTTTCTGTTCCTTATTGTTTTTATTAGTGACCTTTCCTCTCCTACTCGTTCCAGCACCTCATGATTCCTTACTTTGTCTTTCCAACTTATTTCCTCCAGCCTCCTCCATATCCACATTTCGGAAGCTTCCAACCTCTTTACATCTTCTTTGCGTAGTGTCCATGTTTCCTCCGCATATATTCCTACACTCCATACAAAACATTCAGCTAGTTTTTTCCTCAGCTTTTTATCCAGCCTTCCGCATAATAAATTTTTCTTTCTATTGAAATATATAAGTAAGTATTTAATAATATTAAGATTAGGTTTTTCTTCAGATGTTAAGGTGTCGGACAACAACCAGAAATTGTAAGCCAGAAAGCAAAAGTTTAAATTTTGGTAAATGCCTGGTAAGAGTAAAAAGGAAAAGGCAAAACGTAAAATAAAAATACGAGAGCGTGTGTACGGACAAACGTCAAGTATACTAAAAAGAGAAAATGCTTATAACGTGTACGTAGCCAACTTCACACGAATCGTTGGAAAATTTCTCTGATGAATCCTGCCAAAATCTGCACTATATCCGGGATGATAGGGTGACCCTGTTTAAAACAGTTCAGATCCTCTTAATACAGACTCCTGGCGACCCAGTAGCACGCTTTATCCCTGTGACCCGTCGCCCATCTCAGCGAATATAAATCCAAACAAGACAAAACTGATGAAATGTAGTAGAAAAGACGGTGGAATAAATATAAAAATAGTATCAGATGCGATAGGAGAAGTCAGTGAATTCTGCTTCTTAGGAAGTAAAATTACAACTGATGGCCGAAGTTGGAATGATGCTAAAGCAGAATGGAACTAGCGAAAAGAGATTTCCAGAAAAAGAGAAATATTTTAGTTTGAAATATTGATCTAGGACTCAGAAAGAACTTTTTAAAACTATACGTGTGGAGCACAGCACATTATGGTAGCGAAGCACGGACTTTGGGAATAGTAGAAAAAGGGAAATTGAATCATTTGAAATGTGGTGCAATAGACGGATGCTGAAAATTAAGTGGACAGAAAAAGTACGAAATGAACGAGTTTTGGAAATGATGGGTGAGGAAAGAAGTTTGTGGAAGAAGCTTACAGAAAGAAGAGACAGGTTGGTAGGTCGTATTTTGAGACATGCTGGATTGGTTAATGTGTTAGTAGAGGGAACAGTCGAAGGTAAGAACTGTAGAGGTAAGACAGAGATTAGAATATATGAAGTAGATAATTGAGGACGTGGGTTGTAAGGGGTATGTAGAAATGAAGAGGTTAGCACAGGACTAGGAAGGGATGGAGGATTGCATCAAACCAGTCTAAAGACTTAAGGCAGAAAAAAAGCCATCCTGTTTGCTGATGCGGGATTCGAAGCAAGACGTCTCACGTTACGAGACCCTATCGCAGTGAGCACTGGGCCGTAAGCGATTTCTATGGATCACACCTTGCAATATTAATGTTCTTTATTTTTCCTCATTTTTACACACAACTAACATTCCCTTTAGGCATTCATTCAACAAA
Source organism: Vandiemenella viatica (assembly GCA_031002005.1). Classification (NCBI taxonomy): domain Eukaryota; kingdom Metazoa; phylum Arthropoda; class Insecta; order Orthoptera; family Morabidae; genus Vandiemenella; species Vandiemenella viatica. Next base: position 132,320,902 of record CM061918.1, read on the forward strand.
TTAACAGAATATTTCGAAACAAAATTCGTCCGGTACATTCACATATTTTTTCCTACGAAGTTCTCTTCATCTGTCCTCGCCAAAGATGTTATTTTAACACACTACTCTTTGCTCTTGCACAGTAACTATTATTATTTTTCTATTACAAAAATAAAATAAATTAAACACAAAAATTCTTACCTTTAAATATATATATACAGAAAACAATAAAACTGAAATAATACAAATAAAAATGTAAGGGACTATTTTTCCTTACAACCTGACAGTGGAAATGATCGATTAGCAAATACTTTCTGTATCTGTTTGCCAATCAGTCAAGAGGAGTGAGATTAATCACCACGATAAACAATTCCACAGATTAGCTTGTAGATCACCGTTATTATTATTGATTGTGTTGGAGTTTGATCCCCACTGGAAATGTCACTAGAAACCTGCCTTCACATCAAGCCAGTCATTATTTTAAACTAGCTTTTAAACTCTTCAATAATCACGGGATCAGTGGAGAATGCCTGCAAGTCTTCCTTTCTTTGCAGTTGCTTACCAAATAGAATCGTTATTACATGACGCCCGTAATAACCTCGATATTCCAGTATCATCTCTGGCCGTTGTTAGTGCGGCGCGTGACGTCCATAGAGGAAGGAAATATATGGAGACGACGCAAGAGACCTTCACCACGCATTCAAGTGAAGCAGGGCGGAGGAGGAGTGGGGGGGCATGGCCGGAGTGGAGGGGGCATGGCCGCTTCCATACAGACACGGGGAATATGTACAAAAACCTCAAGGGGACTCTAGGATAAACGTGACGCCGCAATCTGGTGATGGATTATTATGTAACTCGATATGACAAATAAAAAATGAAGAATAATTTTTTTTGTTATCCTGCTTAGTTTTCGAGATATTCTGTCCCAAATGTGAAATGGTTTTGGTTGAAATTCAGAATAAAAAATTGGTCAAAGTCAAATTTGATGATGGATTCTAATTTAAAAAGACGAGACAAATGAAAAATAAAGAATAAAAATTTTCGATATCTCACCTAGTTCTAAAGATATACTGTATCAAAAGTGAGGTGTCTTGAGTTGAAATGGAGAAGAAAAATTTCGCAAAAGTCAAATTTAATGATCGATTCTTATGTAACACGATGAGACAAATCGAAAATAAAGAATAAAATTTTTCGCTATCTTGCTTAGTTTTCGGGATATACTGGGAACATCGCAATTGTTTGGAAGCGCAATATCGCCGCTGCCGCCACTGCGCATGTGCGAGCCTGCTTCACCAATTTAACGTCACTTCTCCTCCATATATTTCCTTCCTCCATGGTGACGTCGCAGCCGGACAGACATCGTGACCAAACTGACATTTTATCAGTACTGATTCTCTCGCTGTTTGACATTAATCGTTCGGCGATTCTGCTCCACTGCACAAATGAAAACTTTGCCCCTCCCTGACGCCTGAAGTCTACAGCTTGTTGATGGACCTACAGTCTGACGCGGAATCGGAACGTCCTCGTACATCTGGATTTAAAGTTAGCGGTCTGATTGCTCAGTGTGTGAGGCGTCAAACTGAAGATCGGGGAGGATTTTCATAGGCCCTTAAGGCGACCTTCATCTCCGGTACAGCTTGCTGCGTAGTGTCAAACCCGTACGCGAGAACCCTTCCGCAGTTCGAATTCCACGTTAAACTGTAGGTCCCCTGTACTGGGGAGGATTGCCGAGTTGAGGCGGCTACGGCAGGGGCGGAATGCGCAGCCAATAGAAACCCTGACACCAGGTCATTACAACCACGCAGAATTATAATGATATGTCTGGATTTGAACCACAGACTCGTAAACTTGAGAGAGAGAGTCTTAATCACTGAACTACCTCTCCACACGTAAGTTGTATTGCAGAAAAACTATAAGTAAAGTGTATATCATAGCCCCCCCCCCCTCTACTTTAACATTATATGGTTACAAATAATAAATAGCAGAGGGTGCTTTGTAGACTTGCGCATAATAGTTCGCGAAGGGGAGCGCTCAGTTTAGTTCGCAGCTCCCTCGCGAACTAGTTCGCTCTTTTAGTTCGTTAGTTCGCGTCTCGAATTCAGAGAAACAGATCGTTCGCTCGCCTTGCTACCGCTACTGCACGCGCTATTTTGTTTGTTAAGTCAATTTCATTAGGACTTAATCATTTTTTTTGTCGTTTCTAAATGGAATTTAATATGACCTTCTTAACAAAAGTTATTGCTTAATAATAGCCCTTTCAAATTACATTAGCATGAACAGTTGGCGCCGATAAACCAAAGTGCTCATTGTCCTTTACACAAATGGGCAAATTGAATAATTGTGCTGTTTTTACTATTTACTTTACATGCATTCGTAGAATATTAATTTTTTTTAATGGATTTGTTTAATAGTTCATGGAAGAAACATTGCTTATAAAAGGCGCTAATGATCCTGCCGTCGACGCGTCCCTAAACCCCAACAACAACAACAACAACACATTACTTATAAAATATTATAAACGCGTTTATTTTGATGAATTAAAATACCCGTTTATAAGTAATCGGCTTTTTTATATAAATAAAGTTTTGGAAATCATGGACAAAATATAATTCTACGAACTAAGGAGCGAGAGATCTGGGAACTAGTTCGCGTAGTTCGTCTGTGGGAGCGCTGTTCCGAACTAGTTCGTTCGCGAACTACACAAGACTAGTGCTTTGCAACACAAATAGTTTCTCGTCTGTGCACGCCTATTGTTAACAGCAACGGATGGAGAGAGGAGGGGAGAGCAAAGAACGCAAAAACACGCATCGAAAATATCACTACACATAAACACGCATGAAAAGTATGAAGATGCATCAAAACATATCAGAAAGCATCAAAAAATGTCACAATGTATCAGAAGAATCATATCGGATCAAAAGCATCAGTACGTATGGAAATTTATAAAAAGTATCAAAATATATCATGACTTATCAGAACGAATCAAAACCGATCAAAACGTATCAAAGCGCAGCAGAACGCATCAATAAGCATCAAGACATATCGGAACGTCTCAAAACGCATTAACGAATCAAATCGTATCAGAACGCATAAAGACTATCATAATGCATCACAATGTTTCAGAATGTGTCAAAAGTACCCGTTCTGGCCTCGCATCTCGCATTCGAGAGGACGCGGGTTCGAATCCACGTCCGGGCATTCAGATTTGAGTTTTGCATCCCCAAATCAGTCCAGGCGAATGCCGGGATGCTTCCTTCAGAAGGCCATTGCCGAATTCCTTCCCGTTCCTTGTCCCCAGTCCCATCCCGCCTCTAATGACTTCAGCCGCCGACCAGGCAGAAAAAAGTACCAGGATGCATCAAACAGTATCGTAACGTTTCTGAACATTTTAAAAATGCATTAGAACGCATCCAAGAATCAGAAAGCATCAGAACAATCATAACGCATCAAAAGTAACAAAACACGAAAACGTATCAGGACGCGACAATCCAACGCGTGAGAACGTATAAAAAGTACCAGAATGCATTAAAACGTATCGCAACTTCTCTTAATATATCAAAATTCATTATAACGCATCAAAACTATCGCACCGAGATAGGCGGATGAGCGGTTACGCTCTGTCTCGCATTCAGAAAGACGCGGGTTCAAACCCCCTTTAAGCCATACAGATTTTGATTTTCTATGGTTTCAGTAATTTCTCCAGACGAATTTCAGAATGGTTCCTTCAAAAGGCTATTGCGGAATTTCTTCTTGTTTCTCCCCCCCCTCCCCCCGTCCTTAAGACCTCGTGTAAGCAAAAAAGTATCAGAAAGCATCATAACATATAAAATCGAAAAAAAACTTATCACAACTACGTACATCAGAAGCATCAGAACACCCGAAAACGAATCAGAATGTAGCAGAGGGTCAGAATAGGCCTATATCAAAACGAATAAAGATAAATCAAACCCATCAAAGCGTAACAGAACGTCTCTAAACGCATTATAACGAATCAAATCGTATCGGAATGAGTAAAAAGTTGCAGAACTCATCAAAACGTATCAGTAAGTATCAAAAGTATCAGAATGCATCAAAACGTCACAAAACATATCAGAACACTTAGTACCATTAGAAATATCAGAACGATTCAAGGAGTGCAATGGTTAAGGCGTCTGACTGGAGACTGAAAGATCCTCAGTTCGAATCCCTGTCTAGTCTGGGATTTTCAAAGTTCCTTAATTCAAACTTCATCTCTGGTACAGATTTCCGTGTAATCTGAAGTAGGCCAGAGGGGTTATGTGGTTGGGATAACACGTTAAGATGTATGTCCTTTTAACCCGGTATTATTACAAGGTTAGGTTAAGGGTACACAAGACAGAGGCTCGTATGCGGAAATGAAAAACTCTGCTAAACAGGCGACCCAGGTCTTACTGCCAATAATACCACACGCCATTTCTTTATTAGAACGAATCAGAACTTATCCGAATGCATCAAAAATATCAGAACGTAACAAAAGTATTGCAATGCATCCAAATGTATCAAAAATGATCAAACTGTATGAGAACCAATCAAGAATACCAGGAAGTCTCAAACACTTATTAGCAAATCCTATTATAATGCATGAAAAGTATCTGAACGTATCAAAACGAATCAAAACGTGTAAAAACTATCAGAATGTATCAAAACTATCAGAATGTATCAAAACACATTAAAACAAATCAGAACGTATCAGAATGTGTTCAGACGCATAGCACTGAATCAAATTGCCTAAGAAACTGCACGGACGGAAATTAAAAGTGTAACAGCCAGACGGAATTGTGATAAATAAATGAAATTTGGCCCCAAGTCTCCCCGTATGAAGAGTATTAAATGATTAAAACTTGAAAGATTTATATGTAATAATATGAGAATGACTCGGCTATTTACTATGAAAAATTGCTGTGGTTTTTAGCGAATGAATGGTGAACTGTCTGATGTAACATTACACGTTTCTGCCAAAAATTGTACCAAGGCGAAGACTGACGACCCTCAACACCCATATGTCTAACTGTGGCCAGATTAATTGGCGGGTCAGTGTGAACGCGCTGTTCCCGTACTTGGGAACAAACTCGCGATGCGCTCTCTTTCTATCACCTGAAAATTGCAACGCTGTGCGGCCTGTGTTGCCTAGTCCAAGCGGGAACAGCTCGCTACCCACCCCCAAAAAATGTGTGAACCTGAGAATCGGAATTAGAAAGTGTGAGTGTGACCTTGCTCGAGAGAGGATATTTTGATTTTTAGCGATTAACGATTTTTACGTGCGATTTAAATAATTCCTTTTGGTTATTTATTAATCATAGTAATTTAGTGTAATAATTTTACCGAACAAAAAGTGCAGTAACTTATAATTAGGGAAATTTAGCAAGAGAATCTTGTTACTAAAAATGGATACTTAGGAAGAGACTTATTCTCATATTCCAGGTGTTCCCGAACTAACGACTCCCAACAAGACGCAAGTCATCGACAGCAGAACCACCGCGGCTGAAGCAGACAACAGAGTAAATCTATCATTCACAATGTTTATAAATATTTCAAAAATTCTTGTGGGCAATGATCTAGAAACTTTGTCTTCTACATGTAGGCTAGTAGGAAAAGACTTGAAAAAATATGGACGTACTTGATATTGATGAAATAAAAAACTGTAGTGATTTTTCACCGCAAAAACAACCATATTGCGAAAAAATTAGGGAATGGACAGGCTATTTGCGCTGCAGCTTGTGGTTGTCGATTTGAGAACTGTCCAGCGCGTGTGTCGTGAGGGAAAATAACCTACGTTTGTTTCTCGAAAGAAAAATATGAAACAATACAACACTCTAACAAAGCTTAGCGACTTTGACAGTCCTTTGTCAGGAGGCCAGTACACGAATTTTACGATAGTGATGAGTGGTAATGTATAAACAGATAATTTTGTCGTTAATTATGCAAGTTTTTTCAGTGCAGAGGATGACAAAATAAAATTTTGATTTTAGTTATAAATATACAAACTGAAAATAAAATGTAACACGTGGACTTTGAGCCACAAATAAAAGAAGAGTATTTCCCTAAGTTTCCTTAGTCTGTCGAGAATTTTATTTTTCTGCGCAGATAATAGAATAATAAATAACAGGTCTTTTGAAGCCTCCAATTATATTAAACGCATCTGCAATGCATAACTTTCTTAACGAAATGACATGCATCAATATTTTATGACAAAATAGTGATTATAAATTACTTAAAACTCGTTACAAACCATTACTACAAGTAAAGAGGTGAATACAACTGTTACGCGCACGGCTTGGCAACGGCGCATTTGACGCCACCCGCCAATTAATCTGGCCACAGTTATAACTGTGAGAGAGATCGGCGAATTGGTGTGTTTAAATTGGGTGCATAATATCGTGATATCTCCCGAAGGACTGACTGTAGTGCAATGTCAGTATACAGATTTGACACACAGTGGATGGAAGAAGGCTGTAGTATTCCATACAGAAGGACAACATCAGGTGCAGACCGCCAGATTGTGTGGGTGGCTGTTGCTGGCAGACGGGTTACTGCAGGCCAGATCCAAGCAGTGGTTACAGAGAGAGTTATCCCTTGGGCGATTGTAAACCAATTGCTTGAAGCTGGGTTACACTCTCTGACCCCCATGCAATGTGTTACATTAACCAGATTTCATTGCCAGCATTGTCTAATCTGAGGTAATGTAAAACGCAAAAGGACGCGTGAATGGCGTACATTTGTGTTTAGAGACGAGTCTGTGGCAAAGTAATAATAGACGACACGTTCGCAGTGGAGAAACGGTTTACCCTGCTGTGATTTCAGAACCTCACACAGGTCCAGCTACTGGTTTCATGGTTTGGCGGCAATCAGTTTCGACAGCAGGACTGAGTTGGTTGTTGCTGAAGGCACAATGACAGCCCACCACTATGTGGACGGGGTGCTGCACCCTATTGTGATACCCTTCATATCCACCATCCAAATCGCATCTTCCAACAGGATAATGCCCGTCATCATCAGTGGCGTAGCTAGGTCAACAAGGGCCCCGGTGCAAAAAAATTATTTTGGGCCCTCAGGCCAGACGGGCGACCTTTTTTTTGCTTTGTGTAGCTGGTAAGGGCCACCTGAGCTGAAGATGGGGCCCTTGAGTTGTGCTTAGGCGCCCCCTTAGCAGTGGTTGGGGGCCCCCTGAGCAGTGAGAGGGCCCTTAGTGAGGGGGTACCTGTGTCTCAGGGGCCCCCTTAGACGACTGTAGAACTAAAAAAAAAAGGCCATGAAGGCTCGTGGGCCTCTGAACTGCGCGCTTGGGGAACCCGGAGGTGCGCTTTGGGGCCCCCAGAGGTATCCTTGATGGCCCCCTGAGAGTGGGGGCCCTGGTGCACTGCACCACCTAGTCCCATAGTAGCTACGCCCCTGGTCCTCATACTGTGACCTTCAAAACACAATCATTGCAAGGGGTTACGATCACAATTTGCATCGCACGGTCCTCAGATTTGTCTCCAATAGATGATGGCTGGAATGCCAGGAGTAGACACATTACATCACGTGGTCACCCAGCACGAACTGTGCAACAACTGACTGCTCAAGACATGCAGGCGTAGAGGGACATACCCCGGCAAGACACCCCAACACTTGTTGATTCAATGACAGCGAGTATCCACCAATGTATTGGTGCTCAAGGTGAGCGCACTTGTAACTGACAACTGTAACTAAAGACCGAGGGTGGTAGTCTAACGGTTAGCGTTCTGGCCTCGCATTCGGGAGGTCGGCGGTTCGAATCCCCGTCCGGGCATCCAGATTTGGGTTTTTCCACGGTTTACCCAAATCACTCCAGGTCAATGCCGGGATGCTTCCTTCAAAAGGCCATGGCCGAATTCCTTCCCATTCCTTGCCCCCCATCCTTTCCCGTCTCGAAAGACCTCGCTGTTAAGAGACGTTGAGTAGTCAAAAAAAAAAAAAAAAATTGTAACTAAAGGTAATAAAATTAGCCTGATCAATTTCAATTTACTATCATTTCTTCTCGATATGACCGTGGATATATCTACAAAATTTCCTAAAATTTCAGCCTTCCAGTATGGATGTTGCACTTTTAATTTCCACCAGTGTATTAGAACCGATCAAAATGTGTCTTATATCCCTGGTCTTATCTCCCCTTTTCGTGTGGAGCCACAAGAAGTAATCCCTGGCCGGCTGTCCCACGTTTCTCGTTCTTGGTCAACCTGTTGAGGTGAACGTGAAGAATGCCGGTCCAGCAACAGGATTATCTCTGATATCTCGTGATATCGCTGCGTCTGGACCTATATAGCACGCGAGTGACCAGTGGACCAGATTCTGACCGTGGTCAGCAGATAATCAGCCGTCAGCAACACCGACTGAAACAAGTGAGTACGAACCTTCAGCACACTGGCAGCAACCAGCAACACCATTGAAAAGCGACCTCATAGATACTAAAACTGTAACCGGGAAAACGTATGAATGTACAATACATTTTTTACAAAATTAATTTGGGGCACAGAGGTGGAACTAACTGTTTTTCAAAACTTCTGTCTGCCTGCAACGCGGAATGATCGGGATTCATGAAAAAGCTGCTATCGGATTTTGATTAATGTACAGCATGTGGTATCGCGGGTACTATGGGGCATGTTTAATTTTGATGAGAAGTTTAATACAAATTTTCGTTGAAGAGGATTCACATAAAAAGTACTGTTCGGAATTAAATGGGGTGTTGTGTAAAGTAGAGTATGTTTCGTTTTGATGAAATATTTAAGACAAATTTTCGCTGAACAGCATTCACCTAAAAACTACTTGTCGGGTTTTGATTGATGTATAGTCCTTGATACCGAAGGTGAAATATGGCATGTGTAATATAGGTGAGATTTTTAAGACAAAGTTTTGTTGAAGGAGATTCAAGTAAAAACTATTGTTCGGAATTATGTGGGGTTTCGTGGTACCAAGTGTAAAATAAAGTATGTTTGATTTTTATGCGATTATTTAAGAGAAATATCGTTGAACAGGATTCATGTAAAAACTACTTGTCTGGTTTTGATGTGATTTTTTATTAATGTGTAACCCATGATACCACAGGTGAAATAGGGCAAATTTTGTTTCTATGAGAAATCTATTGTTTTAATATGACCGTAACCGGGAAAATTTTTGAATGTTACAGATTTTTTTTATTAAAATGAGTTTGTGGTACTGCTCATGAGGGCGTATACTGGTGATGAGGCATGGAAAGATATTGCATTAGGTATTAAAAGTAGTTCATGGAAGGGAAAAGATGACCATGACCACAAGTTGGCACTCGATTTCAGGCACAAGGGTGTGGGAAGATTCTCTTTTATAGGTAAGGGTGCCAGGGATTGGAATGTGTTACCAAGGGGAATGATGAATAACTTACCGAAAACATTAAAAAAATTTAAAGTTAAAATTTGTAGAGGGCAAATGTAGGTGGGTGCAGGACAGGGGGAAGATGGGTGTGTAGGGAAATTGCCACCGGAGCCTGTGCTCCATTGCAATTAAATTAAATTTAAATTTAAGTAATAGGGAAGAAGTAAACTCTTTCTAGTATATGTTTCTGTTTATTTGCATGAAGAGTTTCAGGGAGAAACTACTGATTGGATTTTTATGGGGTTTCGAAAAAATTTACAGATCCAGCTTCCATGGGAATAATGCGGTACTTTGAATTTTTAAGTGAAGTAAGTAAGCTGAAAACTTTAAGACAAAATTGGCCCAAACTTAATATTCGATATTAAACGCGAAGTTACTGGCCGAATTTTGACGGGATTTCGGTTAACGTTTGGCCCATGTTGACGGAGTTAAAATTTGGAGATGTTTTATTGTGATGGAAAGATGAGAAATTTAAGAAGGAGCTGCCCACAAATCAATATAATTTTTTCGGATTTTTAGTGGTTTAGAATAATGCCGAGCCCTACAGTACAATGAATAAAATATGGTGGTTTTTGTTTCGATATGATGTCGGAGTGCTGAGAAATTAATACGAAAGAGACGGGAAATTAGGGTCCATTTTTTGTTTAAAGGGATTCACGTTAAACCTGCATGTATAACTTTGGCACGCCTTCGAACAATGTACAGCATACATAGAGTAAGGTTGTTTTGTCGTTTCATCGAGAAGCTGACAAATCAAGATAAAAATATCAACAAATTAGTATCCATTTTATGGTAGGCTACTTGTCGCGCTCGAAATGTTTATAGCGATTTAAGTGCGCGAGCGGTGTCGTCAAATAATAAAAAATTAACTTGCAGTTTGTTGCGCAGAACATTGCGAGCCACAAATCCGATCGATCATGTAGTAGCTGACGATGTTGGTTAAACGCGATGTAATGTGTGGACAACAGTTTATATTAAATAATATAAATGTGAATTTCAATCATTCCAACAATTATTTAGTGAGAAATTATTGTATTTTTACAATAGTTTCTACATTTTGACCACTCAGCGATGTCGAAGGCAGTGACACTGGAGGTTCATAGGTGAGCGAGGATAAAACCGAGGTCACTGAAGGAAGTAAGGAGGTCTACCTCCACAACGGAAGCAAATAGTAGGTTACTAGCACAGTACTCAGTCTAATTAGCGTTGATTTGTCAGTACACAAATTTCAGTCGTCCAATGGGAAACATGTGTACAGAATTTCATCAAATTCACACCAGCCGTTTCTAGAATCAGATGTAACCCAGATTCACCCCCACCCTACCCAGAAAGGGGTGGGTAGGAGTTGATTTACCCCTACGCTATTTTTATTCGTCTGATTAGAAACGTGTTCAAATTTCATGAAATTTTCGCCAGCCATATTTATCGTCGATTTACCCTCACCCTACCTGGAGGGAGGTGGGTTGGGGTTGATTTACCCCTACAGTATTTTCTGCATCCTAATGAGAAACATGTGTACCAAGTTTCATCAAAGTTGGTCCAGTCATTTCCTGAATTAATTAAAAACGCCGATTTATCCTCACAGTTCCTAGATTCTGTGATACGGAAAGTCAGTTTTTATTTTGGTCAAGGATGTATTTCAACCTTATCACATCTGCTAATGTCGCTGCTTGAAAATCGAAACATGTACCGTAGGCGTATGAATACATACAATATACAAATCTGTATCTAGAATGTGTCTTTCTGTCCCGACACCACCAGAAAATACAGATTTTAAACGGATTTTCACAATTTGAAAGCTTGGGTTCAGAGTTAAAATCTGACGTATATATTGAGACCTTAAAAAGTATTTATTTTACGAGTAATCTGACATAACCCGAAAATTGCTTAATCTATTTTGACGGGATTTTCACACAATCGGAGCTTAAGTATGTCTCATTACGCTGCTTCATCTGGCACTACAGCTCAAAACTGAAATCTATTCCCCAACTTTACAGCTGAATACCAAGTATCCACAGTTGCTTTTATTAATAAGATGAAAGGCTTATTAAACTTCACTTTGCGTAAAACGCAGTAGCTACTTATGCATGGGTCAGAGATTGTAGCTTTGTTGCCTGATAAACTTCAATGGCATCGAAGTTCTTTGGCCTTTTTCTCGTAATCTTTACGTTGTTCTCTTCGTATTGCGTATGGCCATTTATGAGGATTTAAAGACTAAATAATCGGAATTTAAGGAAGGATCCGCTAGATGCTGAAGAGGGCTGGGAACAGTGTTGCCACCGTATGAAAACAAAAGTCGCTAGACCTGGTCTAAAAACTCACTAGATTACTGGATATTTAGAACTAAAAGATTCGATAGAAATCGCTAAATAATATAAAGGAAAATGGTAAAGTAAGTAATATAAATTCAACATAATACTGTATTAAAAATCAATATCAAATTCTTCATTCTGTATTTACTCTTCATCATATTGTTCTATCGTTGGAGTTTCAGAACTTGCAGATGTGGAAGGATGAGATGTATCATCAGTTTTAATAAGAATATTTAGAAGTGTATTTAGCATCTTACCAGTTGCAGCAATCACATCAGCCGGAAGCTCGTAACTAAAGTGTTTTTTTTTTCACAGGTTTTAACTGACATTGTTTGTAGCGTTCCATTGATCATAATTAATACCATGTCATTCCTGTTGGGGTTTTTCAATTTTTTCGTCATCAAATGTGAGTTCTAAGAGCAAGATCTATTATTTTGTTATCTTTGCCCTGGAGAAGAGTATTTTCCATACTCAAAATACACATTTTCTCCCAAACAATGTAGTTGAAAGGAAGCGAGTATATTTTTTGAAACTGCAAGATTGAATATCACTAAAAATCACCAAATATTTTTTGTTTTAGCGATTACACATGTAAGAATATCGCAGTCGAACTTCAAAATTCATTAAATCTAGCGACAAAATCGCTAAGTTGGCAACATTGGCTGGGAATGTACAGGGTGTATGTTGGTGATGGGGCTTGGAGGGATATTGTATGAAAGTGGAAAGGCGACCATGACCACAATCTTGCGCTTGATATCATGCATAAGGGAGTGGGGAAATTTTCTTTTGTTGGTAAGAGTGTCAGGGATTGGAACTTCCAAGTGAAGTGATGAATAATTTACCAAAAAGGCTTAAGGAATTTAAAATTAAAATTTGTAAATCAGGAATGTAAATGGGGAAGAAATTTAACACTCCAGATATAAAAGAAAATTTTTGAAAAATAAAATAATAGGGGGTAATCAGAAGACCAGGGGGATTGCCACCGGAGCGTTAGCTCCACAGCAATTAAAAGTAATAATAATAATATTAAATTATATTTTTTTAAAGAATGAAGTATACTTCATCTAGTATGTCTTGCATCTTTGGTATTTCTGACGATATGTTCAGAATTTCATTGAGTTTTTTTCGGAAATAGATCTCCAGGCTTCACCATATTTTCATCCTATCTATCAAAAGAGCAATTCTTATAAGTATGTTTGTGCGTTTTTGCTGGATTTCTAGATAGAACTCACGAATTGAGGATTTTTCGGGTCAAGAAATAGCTCTTTCTGGTTCTCATATTCGGAAAAAAATCATTTTCTGAGGTTTGTTGCTTTTGTTTCCCAAAATGCAGGCTAAAAACGACATTTTAGTTATTGTTATTTTAATTGCGATGATACACTAAAGCAGCTATGATAATGCCAATACACAGCAACTTTTGGAGTACTTATTTTCCTTTTACTTATATTACCATAGGAATAATGAAATATAAAGTGATGTTTGTAAGTAATACGTCAATACTGTGGGTAAAGTGGCCTTAGCATAAGTATAAAATAAGTGCGTAAATAAATTATGTTGGCTAGGCTGTAAGATGAATCGTAATGTAATAATTATCGCTGAAAATTAAATTGGCTAAGGGATTGTGTATTTGGTTATTAATGGAAAAATGTGTTGAGTCCGTGGGCTACAGACTTTTAATTAAATCAGTAGAGGAATGGCTTTATAAGTGGTTAAATGCAGTGTTCGAAATAAATATTTTACAGTTGAAAACAAGCGAGAAGAATTGTTTATTGTGAATCAGATTATTTATTGACAGCAAGCTAGCTTTCATTAGTCATTTTGGTAAATGCATTACGGGCTACATCCAATATAAAAAATAAATAAATAAAAGAATTAGCTTGTAAACCGTTACTTTCTTCAGTAAGAACACTTAATGAAGAAACTCCAGGGAATTTTATGAATCCACAACTCTGCGATTAGTACTGGGAAAGGCCATTTTACAATATTAAACTCTATATCTGGGGACACTCAAATAACAATTCTCACCTTAATTACGTGATGAAGGTGCTCGACCTGAATCAACAAATCTGTAGTGGTGATCTAGATATAAAGTATCAACAGCAGATATGGGATGTGTACTTAAAGATAAAAAGCGTCTGTCGGAAAACCTTGCTTGATGCTGAATATAATACATGGGTGGGATACTAACTGAGATAGTAATTTATGGCTTACCAAAAACGTACGATATAACAATTAATAAGTGCCGTGTCTGCACTTTCTAGAGACTAACCACCATCCTTCGTTTAGCTACAGTATTCAAAGACAAAACAGAAATGTGCTACTATACAATATCTACATGCTCGAAGTGATAGAACACCTTCTTTTTTGAGTGTTCCTAAGAATTTTGATGTGAAGTTCGAAAGGTGAGAAATTTACGATAATAGTCTTCACAAATCATACATATAATTTTTAAAGCGTTTTTTTTTTTTTTTTTTTTTTTTGTCACAAGCCATTTCTCCCTTCATATCTAATCAAAATCGTTAAATCAGGTATATTTTTAAAGACTAATGTCTCAACTTTGGTCACATAATATTTTAAGAAAGCAGTTTTTCGGAATATGACCCTTTAAAAGCAAAAGTAACGCGTATGAGACAGTTCAAAGTCAAGCCGGTAGATAGCAGCAGCACATCTCAGAGATATTAGTATAATGCTTCACTAGCATCAAAAAGGATTGAACAGCACCACATATCACACAATAAAGTGTGTGTGTTTTCTTTTTTTTTGTACAATAAGTTGCTTTTCGGATTTTTTTGTTTTTGCTACTGAAACATTTCTGTTTTACTATAGGATTCTTATGCAGGGGCGTAGCTATCGGAGGGCTAGGCGGTGCCTTGCACCGGGTTCCCCAAGCTCAGGGGACATCCAAGCGCAGCTCAGGGGGGCCAGGGCCTGCTCAGGGGGCCCACGCTCAGCTGGGGAGCCTACGCTTAGCTGAGGGGGCCCCCTAAATACCTCACAAGACTTGGTAGAGCTAAAAAAAAAGATCACCCAATCTGGCCCACCTAGTACTTGATAGCCGAAACACGATTTGTTCTTATGTAAACATTTTATTCGCAATATTTTCTTGCGGGCTATGATCTCAGAGATATGGAAGTGCTGTGTGTGTTGTTCGGGTTGTAGTATTCCTTTAGGGTCACTGACAGTTTGTCGTAGATATGTTTTAAGCGTTCAAACGTTTTTCCTAATTGTTTCGTAACATGTTGCAATTATTTTATTTCGTTACTGTTACATTAAACAAATAAAAAATTGCTATACATGAGTCGGTTCTTCTTTAATCCTATTAAATATCACCAACCTTACTATTCATGGTATTAGTGAATTTTTCTCAGGGGTCATCTGGTTTCCGCTAAGCTGTTTCTGGTCAGCGCCAAAGATTCTTACAGCGCTAGCTAAAACTTACGTTACCATAAGACTATACAAAACAACGGCTTGCGGAACCCTTCAAAAATAGAAATCAATTTACAAATTTTAATACAGTTATTTATAAAATTTATAATCAATCAAAGAAATTAATGTAATATTATTAATAATAATTGTAATAATAATAAAAAATTAACTCTACACAGGAAAGGTGACCTAGAAAGCATTTTGAAAGAATAACGCAAAATTGTAAGAAATATCCTTGAACAAAAAAAAAAAAAACAGATGACGGGTATAGACTTACATCTCGAAAGACAACAGAAACACTGTCAAAACTCGCGGTGGACATCAGGAAACGAAGATTAAGATTTTATGGACATATCCACAGACTCCCAGCAACAAGACTGATTCATAAAATTGTGACGTACTTAGAACAGCTAAAAACTATGCCCTGGGTCCAGCAGATCAAAAAAGACCTGGAAAAATCCCACATGAACTCATTAGAAATCATAGACAGACAAACATACAGAGAAAAAATCAACAAATGGGAAGTACCGCCAGAGAATGAAGTCATTAAGAGACCGGGGACGAAGTGGACTGAAGAAAGGAAGAGAATCCACGGAGAAAAAATGAGAGCTGTATGGAAACTCAGAAAACTGAATCGTTATGGCTTTGCGTGATCCGACAAGGTCCAATTGCAGATAATAATAAAAAAATGTTTTTCCATCGTGATAGTTGTGTGAAGCTTGGTTGGTGTGATAGACCTGAGCTCCATCTGAGAGTAAAACCAAGTTTGTAAGGCCTGGAGTTTACATGATCAGCTGTTCCTAACATGGAAGTAGACGCCGACCAGGGAACAGCCCGATGCGGGTACAGACGCGCCTGGGTTTAATATTTTCTCTTTTTTCGGGGTTTATTCCCCTAGGTTCTTCCGCCCTCTAAGCCGTTGGGAAACACTTCTTCTTCCCCTCTTCAGACCGACGGAGGAAGGAAACTCAGAAGAGGAAATGAAGTTGCGTAGTCGTAGTCCATAGATGACTGAAACGAAATAAATAAATAAATAAATAAATAAATAAATAATTGTGACAAGTCGAATTAGCTTGGGGTGTGTCCCAGGTTTTCTGTTGTTTCCCTGTTCACTCCAGGACAAAGATACAAGAAAGATTCATCTGTAAGACATTCGTATCGACACTGCTATCGATTTCCTGTGACACCACAATGCACTTACAGTGTCCACTTGCTCGGTGTGACGCCAGAGCAGACATCAAAGCGAGCCGACAGCGTGTGGTAACGCTCGCTATTGTGTTTCCCACGATGCAATGCGACGACCTTGTGGCGGACAAACTTTTCCACGTCGACTATCTAATCTCCCAACTCGCCAACGGTTACATCAGACAGGTCGGCTGACCAAGTTACAGTCGGGCGCTGTACAATCCTGCTCGCACCGGTTTGCGAGTGATCGAGGGCGAAGGTCGATTCAGATCACGCTGCAGTCAGGCAGACTACCAGGACTTCGCAAGTAGCATTCACACTAGGATTCTAACGGAAGTCACCTTTGCGGATGCTGATGTTCGATGCTTGACATCCACGGATACGGATGTTTTGCGGAAGCGGAAGTGGAAAAATAAATTTCAATTATTTAGATTTTAATATTTTATCAAAAATAAACTTTTTTTTTTTGCTGTCGTCATTCTTTAGACTGGCTTGATGCAATCCTCCATCCCTTCCTATCCTGTGCTAACCTCTTCATTCCTACATACCCCTTACAACCCACGTCCTCAATTATCTGCTTCATATATTCTAATCTCTGTCTACCTCTACAGTTCTTACCTTCCACTGTTCCCTCCACTAACAAATTAACCAATCCAGCATGTCTCAAAATATGACCTACCAGCTTGTCTCTTCTTCCTGTAAGCTTCTTCCATAAATTTCTTTTCTCACCCATTATTTCCAAAACTCGTTCATTTCTTACTTTGTCTGTTCACCTAATTTTCAGCATTCTTCTGTAGCACCACATTTCAAATGCTTCAAGTTTCTTTCTTTCCGGTATTCCTAAAGTCCATGTTTCGCTAGCGTAAAGTGATGTGCTCCACACATAGTTTTAAAAAGTTCTTTCTAATTCCTAGATCAATATTTGAAACTAAAAGATTTCTCTTTTTCATGAAGGCTCTTTTTGCTAGTGCTATTCTGCTTTAAACATCATTCCTATTTCGGCCATCGGTTGTAATTTTGCTTCCTAAGTAACAGAACTCACTCACTTCTCCTATTGCATCCGATCCTATTTTTATATTTAATCTGCTAGTATTGGTATCATTTCTGCTACATTTCATCACTTTTGTCTTACTTTGATTTATATTCAGTCGAAAATCTTCCTTCAGTATTTTGTTAAAATCAAAATAAGTATTTTTATGCCCAATTCTGCATTTTTTTCACAAGCAACGTCTATTCCCATATAATACTGCTACATTGATTTATTTTTTTGCACCATCTTTCAACAACAGAAAACGTGGGATGATTTTACAAGCGAATTAACTACGCATGCATCTGAAAAACAATCTTTGTCAGTTGAACTTTGCGGAGTTGGCGGCTCGACTAATTGAAGCGTCAAGCACAAGGCCACGCCACCGCACATCTCCGTGCCCTGTCTAGCGGCCCATCCACAGTACAACTTGCGGGACGAGGATACAATTTTCGAAAAAAAAGAAGCTCGTGATGTGCGGTGAAAGGAGTTAAGAGGACTATATATAGGACTCCCATGCAACCAATATGGGTCCTTGCTGTCCAACAAGCTTTGGCGTTGGATCATGATTGGAGGAAACATCCTGCGAGTGTGCGATAAGGACACATGGTGTGCCGCGAGAAAGTACGAGTGGAAAGGACTGCTTGGGACATTTTGTTGGACTCCTTCTAGTAGCGTGAATGGGTGAGCGCATCCTACAGTAGTTCTACACGGATGTCGTATAAGTTGGACCGTGAATAGGCCGTTTTACTTTACATGCAAGTTCAAATTTGTAAATTCGTCGCTTAGGTAATAACACAGTTCAGTTTATTGTTATTTTTGTTGCAAGATCGCAAAAAAACCACGTTGTTTTTAGCTAAGAGACGATGGAGAGGATCTCGCACAAAGAGAAAAGAATAATATACATTGCAGTGTAAATAAAACATCTACATCTACATATATACTCTGCAATTCACAAAATTGTGGGTGGCAGAGGGTGCTCAGCACCAAATATAATGGCTTTGTTGTGCATTCCAATCCCTAATGGTACGAGGGAAAAAAGAATTGATATAAGAATCATTGCGGCACCTTATTTCTCTAATCTTATCTATCCTGTCATTCCGGCTCAAATAGGTTGGTGGACGAAGTATTTCACTACACTCGTGAGTGAAAGTGGGAGTACGCATGTTTACCAATAAGTTTAAATGAATCGTGCGTCGTCTATCTACCAGAGACTCCCAGCCTAGTCTACTAATCAGTTCTGTGACGCTTTCAAAAGGACTGTAGCAAGCGGTCACGAATCGAGCGGCTCTTCTCTGTACTTTCTCTATACTTTCGATCAACCCCTTACGAAACGGATCCCAAATGGCACAACAATAGTCCAAATGTGGACGCACAAGAGATTTGTACGCTATCTCCTTTGTTTGTTCATTACAATTTTTCAATATTCGACCTATGAATCGCAGCCTAGAATTAGCTCTACCTATCAACGAATTAATGTGTAAGTCCCATTTCATGTTCCTTTGTACTGTTACTCCCAAATATTTCATAGAATCGACCATATCAATAACTGAATTGTTTAACTCGTATTTCTGAACAATTGGATTCTTTTTGTTGGTTATGCTCATTGTCTTGCACTTTGAGCATAACCAACAAAAAGAATCCAATTGTTCAGAAATACGAGTTAAACAATTCAGTTATTGATATGGTCGATTCTATGAAATATTTGGGAGTAACAGTACAAAGGAACATGAAATGGGACTTACACATTAATTCGTTGGTAGGTAGAGCTAATTCTAGGCTGCGATTCATAGGTCGAATATCCACTATACATCCACAATCAATATTGCGGATGCGAAAGCTGATGTAGGATTTTACGCGAAAGTTCCGCACTTGCGGATGCGGAGTTCCGTTACATCCCTAATTCGCACTGCCGTTCAGGTTGAGTTATAAACGACACGATTTAATTTGAGACCCTCACTAGTTTATGAACAATAACGTTCTCTACCGTAATGTAAGTAAAATGGCACTGATTTTAATGACTTTAATGAATGGCTGAGAGAAAGGGCGAGCTCGCAGGCCAGGTACTGGAATCCCCAACCTCCTATACAATCGCACAGGGAAAGGACGTCTCAAGCCGTCCACCGTCACTGGGAGGGTCCCTAGCGGACGTCCTCAGCACTGAACGTGTTGGGGCGGGTACACGTCAGAACGAGGCAACGCGGGAACGGAACCGAGGCGAGGCGAGGCGAGGCGAGACGATGCCTTTGTTACGCACGAACGCAGTTCGCCGAGGCATCGAGCGAGACGGGTATCCGTGCATTCGTTTGTTGTGGAATTAGAGCGTGGATGTGGATCGCGGTGACGATTTAACAGTCGCGGGGCTTCAGTTGAACATACAGTTGATGTTTCTCGAAAATCAAATGCATCATCTAAGAATTTTATACTTTCCCAAGCGAATTAGTTAGAAACATATGGTAAATGTGAATCCGACCTAAAAATAAATTCCTTTAATTACTTAAAATTAGTTCAGATATATTTGAAACTTAAAACTGAAATTATTATTAATTCATAACTATTGTAAATATTACTCTGAAATTAATTGATACAAAACTAAATTAAGATTTAATACGATCCCTTTCTATTCATTTATATATAAAAAAAAACTTGTTTCAGATACTGAATATAATGGTCAAACTTACCTTTCCCTGTTTCCACGTTGTTAAGAACTCGATACCGAGCGTGGTGGTGTAACGGTTAGCGTTCTCGCCTCGCCTCGCATTCGGGAGGACGGCGGTTCGAATCCCCGTCCGGGCATCCAGATTTGGGTTTTCCATGGTTTCCCAATTCACTCCAGGCAAATGCCGGGATGCTTCCTTCAAAAGGCCATGGCCGAATTCCTTCCCATTCCTTGCCCCCCTCCTTGCCCACCATCCTTTCCCATCTCTAAAGACCTCGCTGTTGAGAGACGTAAAGCAGTTAAAAAAAAAGAACTCGATATTTTTCCTCTACTACGCGAGCATCGAAGACTACCCTTTTGTTTGTTCGTATGAATGTTTTTCAAAACGTCAGTATCTTCTTCTGAAAGTGCTCTTATCTCGCGCCAAGCATTCTATTTTCTTTTTTTAACGCATTATGTTAAATTTTATCGTCCTTCCACAATGTGAAATTCCTTTCATACTTTTTCGTTAGTCATACTCATTATTAAAAATAATCAGAACAAAAAGAATGAAGAATAACGAAAAACTCCTTAACTAAAAAATATTGGTTTGTTGAGGGCAAATCAAAAAGTAAGTTACACTTCCAAATTATGCCCATTTATGAAACCACCTACGCATGGACAATACGGCTAAGGCAACATACAAAGTAAGTTCACTTTTCTCGGAATGGTCAACCAATTTTTCGATTCCGGATGCGTAGAAATCGTTTTTGCCGCGCCTCGGCTACCCGTACACACTGGTACCATATGCTCGCCTCATCGGAGCCGTTCGTGCGTTGCCTCGCCCTAGTGTGTACCCGCCTTTTACTCGAGTTCGTATGCAGACCTCTTTGCATCCGCTTTCTGTCTCCGCTGCTCACTTAAGAGCCATTCCCACGGCGCGTGGTAGGTAGTAAGCGCCTTTCATCTTTTACCGCCCGCCGGCCTCGGTAGCGTAGGGTCTAGAGTGCCGAAGGTCGCCGGTTCGAGTCCGACCGCTGGCATGGGTGATTAAGTGTTGTGTCTGTGAATGTATTGTCCGTCCTGTGTTGAGTCTAATCAACTGGAAAAATTCATACTGGAGACAGTGAAAGCACTGAGTGTGTAAGGAACCAGGCTGATACCGGGGCTGTAGTATAGCCTTAGATGCCTCAACTAACTCTTGTGGTTGGCTCAAAGTTCTGTAGAAAATTTACGAAATTATTTAGACTTGACCATGTAGCCGGATAACTCAATTTAAATGCTTGAGGTCGCCACAATATTTGTTAACCTACAAATAGAGAAAAGGTTGTAAGGTATCTACTAAAGCACACAAGTTCACTGCTAGAAAATCCAAAGTTTTATTTTCAAAATCACAAGTTCAAAAATAGCATTTAACAGTTGAGCTGGCAAATCGAACACTCTTTTCCAAAAGTTTGCAAGTTGTGGAGAGAAATTTAAACCGACCAGACCCCTTTAGTGAAATTATAAGTTCATATTAAAAGTTAGAGTTGCTATATAGCCCGACACCAAAGTTTCAACATGGTCGAAATAGCCAGTATGGAGAGTTACAACCAACCGAGACGAAAGACAGACCGGAACAGACGACATACTGGAACAGACGACAGACAGGAACAGACCACAAGCAGGAACAGACAAACCATAATGGCGGCGGAGTCCTTTAATAGAAACCACTAGAACCAGTGACGTCAGCAACTGTATCACATTTTTTGCTTCCGCGAGCTCAAAAGTGTGTGTAATTTATTTGACGATCCCGACTATTAAAAATGTTCAAACTTTGACAGTATCTGGACTTATCTACTAGAAGTCCAACGGCAGTCTCGTGAGAATTTTAGAGTAATTAGTTTTAAAGTTTTAGCTGTTTAAAACTCCGCGTAGTGATACATTCTAATTTGGGGAAAATCCCTAAGGCCTCGTATCCACTTGAGCACGCTCAGGTGAATGAGCCGCTCAGTGAAGCTAGCGGCTATAGTGTGGACGCCTGAGCACGCTCGCAACGAACGACAGCGAGCGCGCTCGGAGCGAGCCGATCGGTTGTCGGTATTTTGGAATGCTCAAAGGCGAGCCAGTGTTTGTTCGGCGCTCAGTGTGGACGGTATTTGGCGGTTTCTACAATGAGCGCGAGCACGTGGGACAATGAAACTTGCTTAACTCTAATTGATGCGTATGAATCAAAGAGGGTGTTATGGGATAGCTCCAGTATTATAATCGAACTAAAAAATAAGGTGCATGGCGTGAAATCAGCGAGATATTAAACTTTAGTATTGATTTTGTAAAGAAAAAAAAAATAACAAGCCAGCTAGGGTCATTCAGGCGAGAACGATCAAAACAGAAGAGAACTTCTATAACGGGAAGTGGTAAGTCTTTTTTAATAGTATTTCTCACAGCTGAACGGATTTTGATTGAATTTGGTGTTACGAAATTCAGATCCTAAGTGCCTAAAATCATATTGATTTTATCCCAGGCAATATAATTGTTTTACCGATTTTTATTATAAACTTGAAATCAATGCCATAATTTTTTTTAAAAAACATAAAAATAATCTTTAAATCTATGTTTGAAAACACAAATTAAAAATAGTAGTTACCAGCCTTCATACAATTTTGGTGTGACTCAATAGTGCCATCACAGACTACCCGTACTAAACGGATGATGCTTGGTTTATATACTTTTAACATAGACTGCAGGCTTGTGTAGGGACTTCCTGAGGTTAGGAATCTTAAAGTTATTATAAATTTTATCTTCCGGTGGGATCGCCTCACGCATAGGCGTATCGTGCATTTTAATATGAGGTCCAACTAATGACAGCAAATATTCGAAATCGATCTCGTAAAGTTTTGAAATAGCTCATTAGCTCATTGTCTTCTTCTAAAGTCAATTCGCGAATTAAATTATTAAGATAATTTATTCGCTGACGATGAATTTCTCTAATCCACCAACTTGGTAATTTTCTTCTCTGTTTTGACATCGTGTGGATAATAATAAAGGCCGCAGCTACGCGTGACGACACGTCAATAGCCGAGCGTTTTCTGAGCACTGACACCAGGCTAGTTCGACCAAAATTTCCTTTTCCTTGACCACGCTCGAACGAGCGTGCTCAAATGAATGAGCGGCTCATTCGCCTGAGCGTGCTCAAGTGGATATGAGGCTCAAGTGTTCTAGAATTTTACGCGTGTCAACAACAATCCGCGCCAATCTATTTTTCAAAAACTTAATTACTAGACAAATGCTAAAACTTTTTATGGAAACCCAATATATGTACGAAATCGTCTTAATTAGGGCTATCTACTGATGTAATTTTTAAATTAATATCTCTTTAATAAAAGCTTATTTTTTCCTCTTAATTAAAATCGATAATTAATCTTTACAAAATTACTTAATTTTATTGCCAAAATATTGGGGATAGTGCTGACTACAGCTGGTAATAAAAGTTCGGTTGTAGCTTTACGCGATTTAAAGATATTGCAAATCTTATGATTCTTACTTTTATGATCGCGTGTTTCAAAACTTGAACAAAAGGGAATATCTCCTAAAATAAACATTTCACGATATGACAAATTACACTTTAAAATTATTTTTATGATGAATTGTAACTGTACGGAAGATTACAGGCAAATTCCTTTAAGTTGAAAACTGCACTTCTCGAAATTTCTAAGTCCCCGCCTAAGCAAAACTAGAATTTGCCAAAATTGTAAGGTGCTTACAAGTGACATGATTAATATCGAGTTTCCTGTATGGCCTCAGATGCCAAAATCCATAATAATAATAATAAAATTAGTGTTCTACCGCCTGGCGGTGGGTCGAGGCCAGCATATGCGGTAAAGATGAAAGGCGTCCAGAACCACGCGCCGAGGGACGTGCCGCGGGAACGCGCCTTTAACGGGATGAAACTCAGTGACCTTGAGTTGTCTATTCAAACTGACCGGGCTACAGCAGTAGATGGGAACCAATTAACTGGTGCGCTGATATGCATCTCGGCACCTGAGTGGTTCGTGATAGGTAAACAATAAAAGCACCTCAGCAGAAACCAGTAAAGTGAACGCACTGTCGTGTGAAGCAGAACCAAATCGAGATCCAGGTAAGCGGCTGGATCGTCTCGATCACCACTTATAATGCTGTCTGCAAAGTATCACAGGTCTGTAAATGTGGGGCAAGCGGCGCGGTTGGGAAACTAGAGTGTCTGATAAACTCCTGATAAACTCCTGATTGGCTGACACGTGCTCAACTAAAATGTGTTTAGAGTGTACTTAGGGTCGGGTGCGAAGAAAGATAGTGCTAAGCTGTTCCAACAACCTAAATCTAAGAGTTCACAATGATTGGAATCAAACAACGGCATGTGTGATGTACGCGCGATTAAGGTCTACATCAAGCGACTTACTAAATAATGCGAAATGTGGTATTGCTTAATCCTTACCTATTAATTGAAAAGCAGATATTTATCACTTCTGCAGATAGTAGATACGAAGACTATATTAGACCGTCCAGAGATTCTAATCACGAAGGTCTCCACACGCTCAAGTTGAAGCAATTAAATTTCTCACATTCTCGGCGAGATAACGAGTTATCAGTCCTGTCCCGAAAAGGTGATTATTGCTTCATTCCGAGCTGTTATTTTCATTTCAACAAAAAAGGAGGTTTCTTGATTTAACTAAAAGAAGAAAAAAATATAAAAATCATTTTCTGAGAAACTCTTTAAAAAAATAATTTATCGCTGAAAATATCTTTGAAAATTATTAGAGCAATTAGTTAGCCCAAAGAAATGTGAACTAATCAATTATTTGAATAAAAAATAACAATTGTAAAAGTTTACAATACCAAAATAAATACTACTGCTACTACAATTACATTAGGTCAGTTATCATCAAAGATTACTCAGCTACAACGATTTGTTTTAAGGAACAATGAACTCTACAACATTTTAATAAAATACTGCAAAGAACTACGTAATTTCTTCGCTAAAATAAATACAAAAATTAATAAATAACAAAACAAAAAATAATAAAATCTTAATCTATTAGTCTGTTACCAACGGTGTTTGCAAATGGATACATAAGAAAATTTGATATACTCGAGAATATGTCACTCACCAATAAAATAGTAAAGTATTTATTTGATACTAACTAGTTTCTCCAAAGAAAACCAAAACACCGGATACTTGCTACAGTAATTTTTTTTTTTTTTTTGCTTATGGCTTTATGCCTCGTGCACGTCGAAGTTACTGGAGGCAGGAAAGGATTGGGACCAACGAACGGGAAGGAATTCGATCATCGTCATAATTCTTCCGAAAACGTTACAGAATTGATACACAGATTGGATGGGATTGTCTGGCACACAATGACGCAGGTGTAGTTCTAATTTATTAATGAACTCGCGAATATCCTCATTCACTTACGGATGCGATACAATACTTCATCAATCGACATATTAGAGTAGTAACGACCGGAGAGATAATATTTGAGAAGTAAGGCGCCTTTTTGATAGGCTTGGGCAAAATACATCGATAGTATCTAAATATCGATATATGAAGTAATCGATATTTATCGTCGATACTTTTATGCTCGATATATCAAAAATTGATATTTTATTTGGAGTATCATTTTTAAGTGACAATTCGATATTATTGTAGGGACAGAAATCAGTATCCAGTTTTAAGTTACGCATATATATCGGATAAATATACGTTCATAACTGTTCTGAACGCGCCTTAAAAAAGTGAATTCGTTGTAATTTAACAGTTTTTCATCAACTGTTAAGGGGTTAAGAGTATGTTAAATTTTAACAGGTTTATGGTAACGTCGTCATTTTTTGTCAATATTTTTGAATGCTAACAGTTAGATTATTTTTTTTATAAACTTGAGGAATGTAGATTAAGCATCGGTGTTGCGAAGTAGAGAGTTGACATAAATTAACAGCTTCTGTTTTCAATTAATTTCTTCGTTGATGAATAGCAGTTAATGGCTTGACGAAGTACCTGATATGACCAGCCTGTTCTGTGCCGTCGAATAGAGTGGCTTCTGCATTTAACTTGGCGGCGCCAGACAATAGGAGTAGATTGACGGGATAACTAATAAAACGGAGAGCCTTTTGATGTCTACATCAGATGACTACTGGATTGATTGATTGTAAAAATAAATAAATTAATAAAAGATTCTATAACTTCCACATGTGTCTTTAATTTTCCTAATTTTCTTAAATATTTTGGAACAATTTTTTAGAAAATCACTGGCTTCAGGAAAAAATATCGATATACCGATATTTCTATATATATCGATATTTTTTATATTTATCGATATTTTTATATATATATATATATATATATATATATCGATATTTTTTGATACATATCGATACTGTTTGTAAATGTTCATACGATATTTATCGATTTTTTTGTCATTTGCCCATCCCTACTTTCTGATGCTTATGTCTATTCGTTCTTCCCTTATATTATTGGGATGCACGGAGTAAAGATTAGTTTTGGTGCAAAGAACCCTTTGCCACCCACCGTATCTGTGAATTTCGGAGTGTGGGTACAGATATGAATTATTCACTACTCGCGTTGCTTTTCACGAAGTTGATAGTTCCTGTGTAGTTGATCCCAAGTTCACCATTTGAAGCCTGCAGATTTTTCTCTCTACTCCTTCCACTTCATCACACCGGCAGATGCAATACCAGGTCAAGTCGATTCTATTTACAGCTTCTGTTCCCTGTATTCTATAATTGTTCATGTGTTGTCGGCTAAATGTTACTGCAATATATTGGTTTCGTAGCACTAGACTCTCCACCTGTTCCAGACGATGGCTGTTGCGGTGCTCCTGCTGCTGGCGCTGGTGGTGGCGCCGTCTACGTGCGCGTCGCTACCGCTGCCACTGCGGGACTCTCCCGCGCGCCCCCACCCCCGCCCCCGCGCCCCCCCCGCCCAGCTGGAGAGACTGCCCCTGGAGGTGACGCCCTCCCACTACGACCTCACGCTCCGGCCCTACTTCGCCGCCGAGGGGGACTTCGAGCAGTTCGACGTCGACGGCACTGTGGTTATTAACGGGACAGTGACCACCGAGTCTGGCTTCACTAACGGGGTGAGCTCAGTTAGCTTTACATCGGTCGCAGAGGCAAGTGCTCTGGACCAACACAATTTTAGAATATACCCCACACCTGACACCAAAATTTGCTTTTCTTGTCGCGACCGAGCGGTGAGGAGCACACTGGTTTCTGCAATGTAAACTTAGACGAATAGACGCTGACTGAGTGACAAGCTAATTGAGACTAATTCAATGAAATCCACCATCAGTGTGCCAACCTGTTAGGAGATTTCTTCCTTCTTCTCCTACGAGTTGGCGCTGCACATCGGTGATGACTGATGCTTGAAACTATCAGAACGAGCTGAGAATGAAAGAAACGGGTTTTATCTCAACCCTTCAGCTCTACCGCCGTTATGGAGGGTATATGCACAAATCAATTTCAGCCTCATACTGATCGCCGGTAAATTCCAAGGGTTTTCACCTCTCTGACTATATATTTTACTGTGCTCGCACTAACGGAGCGGAGTGAGAATTACTTCCTAATACAGTTTCGACGCGGACGTACTACGACATACATCCAGAAGACTGTGTGAGGTAAACACGATGATATGACAAGGTAAAAAGAGCATGAGGTTAATAGCAGTGGAGAATATTAGATCATGTCAAGCTGTAAGAAGTACAAGAAAGGTGGGCTTACTCGATTAAGCAGTAGTCAGTAGGAAATGGTCAGGCATTTGCAGCAAGGACGTCCCCGTATGATGTGATCTAGGCAGACTGTATATTGAATGATTTCTGAGCCGCTATATGTAACAGTGTAACAGGTCTTTTCCCGATGGATTCCGCATAATTTGACTGAAGCTCAAAAACAAGCTCGTGCCAATTGGTGTAATGAAATGCTAAAAAATGTCGACCGTGGAAATGTAAAATCCGTTTAGAACAGGAGACGAAAATTGGATATATCTGTACGAGCTGGAAACTATAACAATACCAACTCTCACACATCACTTCAAACAGTTGATTACTTGACAGAGAAAAACATTCAATTAATGCCTCATTGCCCATATTCGCCTGATTTACCGCCTAATGACTTCTTTTTGTTCCCGAATGTCAAACAAAAAATACATGGACACTAATTTTTATCATCTCCAGAAGCTGTTGAATGCTTCCAAAACCATATGTTTCACTTACCGAAATCAGAGTGGAAAAAATGTTTCAAGAATCGATTCGAACGCATGTAAAAGTGTATAAATCTTAAAGAAAAATATGTTTAAAAACAATAAAACGATTTCTGCCTATGTTTTTTTAACTTAAAAGGCGATCCTCGTTTTGCCGTCAATTGTATTTATACTGAATAAATGTGTTATAAAGTGATTGGTTGAACCAGTGAGAATTAACATTAGAACTATATCCATTAAATCAGATTCAACTTGGTACTATTACGAGGAAATGTTGAAAACTATGTTCAGCAATCGTCCGTGGCCGAATTGCTGAATCGATTTGGCACAACGTGCAGAATACTAAGGGAAAGAATGTGAACAACAAACAAACCATTACGAAACCTTCCGCGGTAACTCTACGTATTACCTTGGTTCTCCGGGTGGAGCCGCGTCGATTTATTAAAACCTAACGCTTCCGCCAT
The DNA here is from genome assembly GCA_031002005.1 of Vandiemenella viatica. Taxonomy (NCBI): domain Eukaryota; kingdom Metazoa; phylum Arthropoda; class Insecta; order Orthoptera; family Morabidae; genus Vandiemenella; species Vandiemenella viatica. Next base: position 132,349,544 of record CM061918.1, read on the forward strand.
CGTGCTGTGGCTTTCATCAGAGGACTGTCCTCTGATGAAAGCCACAGCACGATGGCAGAACCATTTGTTTTAATAAATCGACTCGGCTCCACCCGGAGAACCAAGGTAAAACAAACAAACCACCTCTCAAAGTAGAGGAAAAAATATATAGCTGGAGACTGACAGGACAGAACGACATTCTCTGAATTAGGACTTACAGACGGCCAAGCGGAGACACCATATGTGAGGGAGGAATCACGGTGGATCAGAAGAAGAGGGTGGCTGCGAGGAGACAGGTGGAAGGAGGTGGCAGAAGATGGCAGGTTTGTCAAGCGCTCGAAATGGTGGTAGTGTACTGTAGTTCCCTTGAGAACGGCCGGTGGTGAGTTTGGGGATGATTCACAGAGGCGAGATCGAGTGTTGACGGATCACTCCGCTGTCCGCAGATCACGTTCCACGCCGACACCAGCACGCTGACCATCGCCGAGGACGCAGTGACGGTGACCTTGGAGGACCCGACGGCCGGCCCGGTGCAGGTGCCCGTCACCATGCTGATGACCGGGGCGGTGGACGGCTCCCTGATGATCATGCTGCAGGAAGACGTCTCCGGCACCGTCACCATCACCATCCCGTTCAGAGGCCGGCTCACCAACGACATGGACGGCTTCTACGTCAGCACCTACCAGAACGGAGACCAGACGGTGTAAGTTCCGCTGACACCTCTCTGTATTCTGCCTACTCTTTACAGCTTGTCGACGTCGTAGCCATTAGGGATGGGGAGGATTGGGGAGCATCGGACGGGAAGGAAATTAGCCACGATACTAAGGATCAATCCCTACATTTTGCTGCAGGTATTGGGAATGACTGGAGGGAGCATCGAACGTATGTCCAGCAGACTGGTAGGCGAGATCGTTAGCGGGTTTCCCACCGCACTCTGTGATGGCCACTGTGCCTAGAAGTCAGCAGCATTACTGGACCGAGGCTGGTATGGTGAGCCGTTTAAGATTAGGCAGTGGCATTCGCGAGCTTAGAAATTCGATCATTTGGGGGCAACCATAAATTACGTGAGGAGTTTTTCCGGATTTCCAGACCCCCCGCTCTGGTATCTGGTCCGATCCGACCTTTTCGTGAGATCTGGTTCTTGAGACCTCCCCTAGAAATCAACCTCGCAACTTTTTTTTTTTTTTGGCTCACCCTCCCAAAGCCGGTTACACCCCCACTTTTCTACGAAATACCCCCTTAAAATCGAATTTTGCGTCATTTGTAGATTGCGAAATCTCACCAGATCTCACCAGGGGGGAGGGGGGTCTACAATTTGCGCCAAAGTCGATTTTAGGAGGGTATTTCGTCAAAAAAGTTAGGGTGTGACCTAAAAAAAAGTCTACAAAACTTTCCAGGGCGATTTCTAGGGGGGGTTCTCACGGACCAGATCTCACCAGAGGGGGGGGGGGGTGCGGCCAGATCTCACGAAATCTTACCAGGGGGGAGGGGGGGCCAGAAATCCGGAAAAACACCTCACGTAATTTGTGGATGCCCTCCAACAAGAATTTCGAAACCCCACGTGATATTTCCGTTGCCCCCCCCTCTCCCCCTTGGTGAGATTTCGCCCCCCTATTTCACCTCACGTAATTAATGGACTCCCCGTTTTCGAATTTCCATGGTTGTCCAAAATCCCTCCAGGCGAATGGCCGTATCAAACCCCCATAGCTGAACTCTTCTTAGTTCGTTGTCCCCGTATTGATATTGAACTTTTCCTATTACTAATTTTTCAAAACTCCGCGTTTCCGTAAAAGTGGGTGGTGGAGGGTGCATTGCACCTACAGTAACGTGTAACAGTTCCCATAGGAAGGTACATACGGGATATGGCAGGAGGCACCAATGGGCTATTTCGAGGAACCATATCGGTATTTTCCTGGAGCGATCTGGATAAAACCTTGGAAAGCGCAGATCATAATGGCCGGAGCAGTTTTTCGAGATCTACTCCTATCGATACTAAGTATTCTCGTTCGATAACTCCTTCCTACCGCTAGTGGAAGAAATGAGTATAGAAATGAATCAGTTCTGGCCCTGATTTCTCTTATCTTAATTTCTCGCTCACTCCTGGATGTGAATGTTGCAGGTAATAATATGTGTTTGCTGTCATTCTGAAATAGGTCTGTAGTAAATTTTTCAATTGGCTTCTGTCGAGAGCAACGCGTTCGGTGTTCCTGATATTCTCAACCTAACTTCTTCAAAGTCGCATTTATGCTTTCCCTCCAGATATATATACCTGTCACGAATCGGGCGGCTCTTCTTTGAATCTTAATGGATGCCTCGATTAAACATCATAACATCACTATTTTTCTCTCTTTTTCCGCCTGTCACTCCGTTTTCCTTTTCACTTTTATTTCCCGAACTTAACTTTGCGACCTATTCCGCAGATGAGATTTACAGTAACTCAGTGTTTAGAAACTTGTGGTTCTCTAACACGAGGGAGGTGGTTGTCAAGCAGAATATTAAAAATTTAATTCTAACTGAACTAAAAACATAATAAAAAATATTAGTGCAAATTCTTCACTTAAAACGGATACCGGGGTCGTAATGCATAAGGCTTCAAACGAGTGTAAGCTATAAATTAAACTTTAAATCCTAGAATTTTTCAACGATCAGCAAAAATCTGATATTACCTGGATATGACTAAATACATCAAGTTGTTTCAATTTATTAAGTAAATACGTGTATCAAACCAGCGCGTTTCTTTGACGATTAAATTAATGGCCGTATTATGAGGTCCCTATTCTCTTAGGCACCCGCGGTTCATGCTAACAAGTCATAGCACTCATTAAGATTATAAACATAGGTAAAAAAATCAGGGTGATCCGTAATCTATTTTTTGACATTTTCTGGTCCTCAAGTTGCGAAGGTTTTAAAACTCTGGTCTAATTAATTCATTGTCATGTACAGTACAATCACTGATCAGCTAAAACATTATGACTACCTACCTACTATCGACATAAACCCGTCCTGGCGATAGTAGCGTCACCTGACGAGGAATGACTGCTAGTCAGACACACGCACGGTGCATGTAGTATCAGTGAGCGTGCTATCCGTGTTTAGAATGCGGAAGGCGCGCGATCTATCCGAGTTTGATCAAGGGCAGATTGTGATGGCCCGGAGGCTCGGCACGAGGATTTCGGAAACTGCACGACTTGTCGGGTGTTCGAGGAGTGCTGAGGTGAGTGTCTTCAACAAGTGGCGAAACCAAGGTGAAACCACGTCCAAACGACGAGGGGCTGGACGGCCACCCCTCATTACAGATGTCGGACGTCGTAGGCTGGGCAGACTGGTCAAACAGGACAGGCGGCGAACTGTGGCGGAACTAACATCAGACTTTAATGCTGGGCAGAGTACAAGTGTGTCTGAACACACAGTGCACCGAACACTCCTAAGATGGGCCTCCGCAGCCGACGACCCATGCATGTGGCAATGTTAACACCACGACATCGGCAACTACGACTGAAATGGACACGTGACCATTGTCACTGCATGTTGGCGCAGTGGCATAGCGTTGCATGGTCTGATGAATCCCGATACCTTCTCCATCATGCCGATGGGAGGGTGCGAATCCGTCGTTTTCCAGGGGAACAGCTTCTTGACACCTGTACTGCGGTGGCTCAATTATGCTCTGGGGAACATTGACGTGGGCATCCATGGGTCCAGTGGAGCTCGTGCAAGGCACCATGACGGTCAATCAGTATCGCACAATGGTTGCAGACCACGTACATCCCTTCATGGCGACCATGTTTCCCAACGGCAGAGTTATTTTTCAACAAGATGTCACAAGGCGAGGAGTGTGATGGAGTGGTTCGAGGAACACAGTGGCGAGTTGCAATTGATGTGCTGGCCCCCAACTCGCCAGATCTGAACCCGCTCGAACACATCTGGGATGTGATTGAACGTGGCGTCAGAGCTCATCGCCCCCCTGCCCGGTATTTACGGGAATTTAGGTGACTTGTGTGTGCAGAAGTGGTGCCAACTCCCTCCAGCGACCTACCAAGGCCTCATTGCTTCCATGCCAAGACGCGTCGCCACCGTTATCCGCGCTAAAGGCGGACATAGCGGCTATTATGTACCTGGTCATAATGTTCTGGCCGATCAGAGTAGGATGGTAATTTGTTGTTTGGTGGTATACAGCGAAACTTATTTATTTCAGGTATATAACCTTTGATTTTTTAATTTCTTCTTCTTCTATCGTTCTGCCAACAGGAGTCCTGTGTTCTCAAAATCACTTCATCCTTTCGCTGTGTTCTTTCCTTCGTTCTTCCGTCCAAGTGTTCCTTCTTCTAATATACTGGCTGTTGGCAAACTGGTGGTTATTAACCATGCTACTAAATCGCCGTCTGTCCTGTATCATATCGTCTGTAATTCCGATTTCCTGGAGATCCTTTTCGATTTCAATTAGATTGTTGTTTTTGATTTTCAATGAAATGGCCAGGTTTAGAATTATTTTTGTTAGTCTGTTATTACTCATTCTGATAATATGACCGTAGAATTTAACTCTTCTATTCTTGAATGTGTCTGAAATTTTTTCCGAATGTTGATGCAGTTCGTGCGATAACCTTTTCATCCGAATTCCTCCGTTACAAACTGGGCCAAAGATTTTCTTTAAAATTTTCCTTTCTTGCTTTTCAATATCTTTAGTCAATGATCTGCCCCCAATGATCGAAGTTTCCGATGCGTATAATGCCTCCGGTTTGATTACAGTGTTATAGTGTCTTAACTTGGCATTTCGGGATATTGAGTTTCTGTTGTATCTGTTCCAGGTGATTCTGTAGGATTTTTGTAATTTAGTTATTGTCTCCTCGTTTGCTTCACGATTTAATCCTGCAGGTTGAATAATTTCTCCTAGATATCTGACTTTAGTTACGTGAGGCATATTGCCAAATCGGGTTTTTAAGGGTTGTCCATCTTGGTACCGTGAAGATCCTTCCGTATATTGGGTTTTAGCATATGAGATTTGGAGACCGCATTTAGCTGAAATTTCATGCAATTCTTCAAGGGCGTGATTTTGTAATTCATAATTTTTAAAATGATTTTGTTATAAAATTTTTCTTTTTTGTGTTTAATTGCCTAGGACGCACACAGGTTGCGCACAACGTGATTAAATCGCGCAGGTTATAATCTTCAGGTTGTAAAACCGAGTCGGTGTCCACCGTGGAGAATGCCGAGGTGAAGCTGGATGTGTTTGTCTTGCCGCAGGTACCTGGCTTCGACGCAGTTCGAGGCGACGAGTGCGCGCCGGGCGTTCCCCTGCTTCGACGAGCCCGCGCTCAAGGCGACCTTCACGGTGACCGTGGTCGCCCCCGACGGCTACGGCGTCGTCTTCAACACCGACCCCGCCGAGGTGTCCACCGAGGCGCCGCTCACTCCACTCACAGGACAAGACGTCAGCCCCAGGTGGGGGCATATATAAGAGAACAATTCATAAAATAATATAAGTTTCAGAAGTAAGAGATTCGGTGGCGGCACCTGGTTGGAGCAGTGAACTCGCTGAGCAGACACGCAATGTCGCATGCACCACTCGTTAACCGTCTGTAGACACGTAATGTCGCATACACCGCAGGCTCTATCACTTTGATTTGTATCGCCCCGAGTGAAATGCAGCCACGAAACCAGGGTCCGCTTCGATCGATGACTCCCAAAATCGTTTTATCTCAGATATGCGATCTTGTGATCAATCTATGACACTCCTTTTACTTATAACTAGTAGGTGTGCATGAATTCGGTATTAACAAATGACATAGCACGGGAAAGGTTAATTAATTTTAACATATCCTCTGGAATGGGGTACATGAAAATCATGAAAATACTGCTGTGACTCATATCAATAACTTTACTAATGAAAATCTGGCCAAACCGGCAGAAGGTGATAGGATGCAATTCAGCCAGTACCTGTTACTCATATGTGAAGTCAGATCTTTCTTCCATCATGGCGGGGAAATTATTATTATTCTCGTATCACAAACATCAAAATACACAGTTAAATACATTGTGCAAATCAACAATCTTAAATACACTTAGCCCAGTACTTCGCAACCTCAATTTCATTGTGTGTTGCTTGAAACAGGTCTTCGTTGTAGCAGGATGATGGGCACATAGGGCACTCGAGCATATGATTCATAGTTTGGTGGAGAAATAACTCTCTGAGTTACAGATTAGAAGTGCTCTCCGTGTCTATGGACCAGGTGTAGACGAACTAGTTACCATTGGTTAATCGTTATGTGTCTAGTAAGAAGCTAGCCCGTAATTGGCTCATTAAGGCTTAGTAAGTGCTTTATAAAAGGCAAGGTGGGAGAAGACTTTCATACGCTCGCATCAAGAATATAAAGTAGAAGTAGATGGTCGAGAATGGGCTAAGATGAGCATTACGTAGAGAAACTCGCTCCTCCACCAACGATAGCATAAATACAAGGCAGCAACAATGCTATCATCTGTCCGTATTAAAGCTTCACCCAACGACTACGAAGAGGCCACGCCATGTATGGAACTGCAGCAATCAGCGTGTTCCGAATCAACCATGGGGAGAAACACGCAGCATACGGGCAAGAGGGATGCGCTGTACATCAGGTTGTGCAATGTGGATGCTGTCACTAAGATGCTGCAGGATGAGGGTTTCCTATACCAAGAAAAACAGGATGAAACAGCACGCACAAGCTCAGAGACACAGGGACCCTCGTCCACGTCATAACTCCCGAGGATGAAGAACACGGCGTCCGACAAACACAACAAGGAAGGAAGAAAGGTGAGTCCATTAATTACGTGAGTTTAAATACGGGGGCGGTGAAATCTCACCAAACCTCAAAAAGGGGGGGATCAATGGAAATCTCACGTGAGATTTTGAAATTCTTAAAGGACAGTAGAGTAAAAAAAGAAGTCCCAAACGAAGCGGATGTCGACTTTAGGGGAGATATAAATGCTCTCGCAAGCAGGAGAGCTGAAATAAATGGCCTCAAAAAATTACGACGTCGATCAGCACAGGGGATCCTGTCAAAATCTCTCGTCCTCTTGGGGGGGGGGAGTCATACTACATCTCGCCCAATCTCACCACAGGGTGGGGATTCCCAAATTTAAAAAAATCCTCACGTAATTACTAAATTCCCCAAGAGGTAATCACAACATTCAGCGATGCTATAGGTGCCAGAAGTTCGGGCACAGCGCCAAGGACTACCGAACCGCAGAACGTTGTGTGAGCTGTGGAGAGAGGCACAATGTCAGCCGCTCCAGGGAGGCCAAAGCAACGTGCGCTAAATGCCGTGCCGCGTATTCGGCTGCATACGAGGGCTGTCCAGTCCACGGCAACCTGCAGAGAGCGACTGCCAGAAGTGGCGCCTCACAAGTGCCAAGACTACCTCGTTGGGCAAACAAGAAACAACTTACGGCACACAGACGCACAACGACAGGAACTTCAGCCGCCTCTCTGGCTACAGCCAAGCTGTCTCACATCACTACAAGCCAGTAGCCACAGCGAGACAAGACTGGGTCCCACCTACGAGGAACTGCCAAGACGATGGACGCACCCGCTTAGAACACGAACGTGGTTGTGCACAGTACCAAGAACACCTCTGTAAAAGCAAGGGTGCAACTCAACGACAGATGACTAGGCTCATCCAGAGGCTGAACCATGTAATCTCAACATAGATCCCCTAAAAGGAGGGCCGGCGATAGGGGGGGGGGGTACAATCTGGTCAAATGTAAGCCGGGCCGCCGGCTTTTTGGAGGGGGGGGCATCACCGGCTTTTTGGAGGGGGGCAATCACCAGCTGTAGGGGCACCCCAGGCCAAGAATCCGCCCATTGTCACCCCCGCAATTGTAGAGCCAAAAACAAGGTCACCCCAGTTATGTGACTACTAAGATCGTTTACCCCGTGATCGAGAATTCTAGCGCCGGCGCTGCCTAAAAGCATCCGATATCACAAAAGAAGCCAGGATTCTGAGGCCACAGAACCCCAAGGACATTATATCCGCAGCAAAAACCAAATCCCCCTAAAGTCAAATATAATAATTTTAATTGTGTAAGGGGAGTCAAATAAAGTTGAATAAACTCTATTACCCTCTCGCGGAAAAGATCTATAGCTCTACAGCGGCCCGCTCCTGATCTTCAGCCAGGCGAATGTAAGATTTTTTTGAAAAAAATCGTGGTAACAATCGCAGAAACGTAGTCGACGTTATGTGTTTTGTAATCGTAGGCTACCACTGCCAGAGTCAGTTGTTTCTTGGCTATCCGGGTGACTCCGCGTTATGATTCGTGTAGCCGACGTTTCGACCATGCTTCTGTGGTCTTATTCCAGTTCTGCCCTGGAGGAAGACCACAGAAGCATGGTCGGCTACACGAATCATGACGTGGCGCGACCCGGACAGCCAAGAGTCAACGTTATGTGTTTTGACCACTAACGTCAGGTGCTTCACCCTCGAGCTCCTCGACTGAGCGTGGTTGTCGCTGACGACAGGGCCGGGCTGACGACGTACACGTTCGAGACGACGCGGCCCATGTCGACGTACCTGGTGGCGCTGGTGGTGTACGACACGGCCACGTTCGGCGCCTCGGAGCGGCCAGCCACGGAGGACGAGGGCCCACAGAGGGTGTGGTCCCGCTCCGAGCTCGCCAGCCAGCGCCAGGTGGCGCTCGACGCCGGCGCCGCCGCGCTGGCGGCCTACGGGCGGCTCTTCCCCGACTACTTCCGCAACATGAACACCAAGATGGACCAGGCCGCCATCCCGGACTTCAGCGCGGGCGCCATGGAGAACTGGGGGCTCGTTACCTACAGGTGAGATCTGTCACCTATCGCCATCCCACAACTGACACCAAACACCATCCCAACTGACACCAAATACAATCCACAACTGACACCTAACACCATCCCACAACTGACACCAAACATCATCCCACAACTGACACCAAAAGAATCAAAACGATATAGGATTGTAAACAGTTGCAGAGTGATCTGGACAGGATATCTAATTGGGTTGGTAAACATGGAATGAAGATAAATGCAAAGAAGAGTCAGCTTATTAGATACACAAATAAAAAACAATAGGTTAATTATTAATATAAGGTGGGGAAAGAATTGCTTGCTGAAGAATTGAAATGTAAATATCTTGGAATTACTTTTGATAACAAACTTAACTTGACAGAACACATAGGACAGGTGGTAGGAAAAGGTTTCAAAGTTCTGCACTTGTTGGAGAGAGTGATGAGGGGATGTACAAAGGAAGTCAAGGAATTTTGTTACAAAACTTTGGTCAGACCATTGCTCGAATATGGTAGTGTAGTATGGGACCCTCATTTTACATATCAAATACAGGAGTTGCAGAGGGTGCAAAAAAGGGCTGCTAGATTTGTTTCTGGAAATTATCGCAGAATGCAATCAGTGACGGATATGATAAAGGAGCTGGAATGGGATTCATTGCAAGGCAGGAGGAGGATGAGGAGGGTCATGGGAGTGTACAGGGCATATACTGGCGATGAGGCATGGAAAGATATTGCAATAGGTATGAAAAGTAGTGCATGAAAGGGAAAAGATGACCATGACCACAAGCTGGCACTCGATTTCAGGCACAAGGGTGTGGCAAGATTCTCTTTTTTAGGTAAGGGTGTCAGGGATTGGAATGAGTTACCAATAGAAATGATGAATAATTTACCGAAAACTTTAAAGAATTTAAACATAAAATTTGTAGAGGGAAAATGTAGGTAGGTGCAGGATAGGAGGAAGATGGGTGTTAGGGAAATTGCCACCGGAGCCTGTGCTCCATTGCAATTAAATTAAATTAAAACCCGTCCCATAACTGGTATTATTATTACTCCGCGATTCCCTAAAAGTGTGTGGCGGAGGGTGCATAGCACCTATCGGAAAGGTAAGTAGTTTGGAATGGTTAAAGCAGGAGGCGCCCATATTGTGATCTGGGAAAATTACGGAAAACCCAGATCCGGATAGGTGAAGTGCTTTATCGAAAGGTACTCCATTCGGATTTTAAGTTTACTCGCCCGGTAAAATCTTTCTATTCCACTCCCCAATCGCTCGTGGAAAAAGTGAGCACAGAAATGAATCGGTTTTGGCCTTGATTTCTCTTATCTTATTTTCGCGGTCATTCGGATATATGAATGTTGCTGGCAGCAATATTTGTTCGCTGTCATTCCGAAATGCATGAGTCATGAATTTTTCAATTAGCTTCTTTCAAGAGTTAACACTATCCCACAACTGACAGTAACTTCGATCCCAGACCTGAGATCAAACACTATTTCACAACTGGCACCAAACATCACCCCACATCTGACACCAAACTTCACCCCACAGCTGAAACCAAACACTACCCCAACTGACACCAAATACCATCTCACAACTGACACCAAACTTCAATCCCATAACTGATACCGAACACCACCCGACTACTAATACTAAACATCACCCCATAACTGACACCAAAGAACACCATACAACTGACAGCAAAAACCACACCAAACTGACACCAAACATAACACTAATACTGATATCATATATATTATCACTGATATCAAACACTATCCCACAACTGCAATTAAACAACACCCTAAAGCTGGCAGTAAACATCAACCTATTACTGAAACACCCCAAAACTGACACCAAACACCACCCGACTACTACTGTCAAACATCACGCTGTAATTGACAACAAAGACCACCACACAACTGACACGAAACATCACTGTCACTATACACTGTGCCACACATGTTATCCAAACATCACTCCACAATTGACAGGAAAGATCACATCGAACTGACACCAAAAAGAACTTACGTCAGATATATCATTACTTGTATCATCACTTATATCGAATATTGAAACAGATGGCTGAAATACCACACTTCTGCCGCCAACAAGTTTAGGTACAGGTCAATTGATTGTTGTCTATGAAAAACCTTTAATAGAAAATAATTAATAATACTCGCTGCAAACCTCACGCACACTAAACTTGCAAAGTGCTGCGAAAAACGTTTGGTTTCAGTAGTCTTCTCTAGTCGGAATTTGTTGATTTTACCTCTTGATATGACTTGGATACATGAACGAATTTATTTGAAGGTCATATTTCGGGGCTTACTCAAATATTGGTAATATAACACCACAACTTATGAGCAAAACTATTAATGGTGCGTCTTCCAGTAACCGACCGTACCTACATCCCTCGTTAATGTAGGGAAGCCCTCATAATGCTGGATTCTTTTCCCCCGCCAAGACCATAGCAAAAATGATCGAACCAGAGATGGTGGATCGACTTACAGACGGATGTTAATTGTCGTAGGGAACGCGCGCTGCTGATCGACGAGGCGGAGAGCACGACGACGTCGACGCGCTCCGCCGTCACCACAATCGCCCACGAGCTGTCGCACCAGTGGTTCGGCGACCTGGTGAGCCCCGACTTCTGGAACGTCCTGTGGCTGAACGAGGGCTTCGCCACCTACTGGTCCTACTTCGCCGACCTGGTGAGTATTACGGGGAAGTATACGCTCAATTTTACCAATGAGATTGTTGCATTTTACTAGAGACGCTTTTAAATTTTCTTCGAGTATATGTAGAAGCTAGGTAAACCTGTCTAGAAAGTGCGAGCGTGAACTTTGAACTTTCTTTATTCGTCTGAGAATTTATTTATTTACTAGTTTTACCTGGCTTGTACTGCAATGCCTGTGTTTCTTTCTTAAGTGGGTATGTGTATGCAAAACAGACACATTTACGTGTACAAAACAAACGAGAGTGGAAATAGTGAAAGGGGTTCATTTCGATTGTCAGTCAGAGCCCGAGGAACAAACTTTGCAGCAACCCTTTTCATTCTCAAATCTTCGGTTAAAATTCGCTGAACCGAGCTCCAACATAACCCACCAATCTCCGACAGTTGATCAATTGCCTGTCGACGGTCTGAGAGCGCAAGCTCTCCAATTTTTTCACCATTCTCGTCGATTCGGGCAGTTGATGGACGTCCAGAACGAGGTTTGTCATCAATCGACATGTCGCCATTTTTAAACCGAGCGAACCACTCGTACACTTGAGTTTATCCCATAGCGTCATATTTGTAAGCTGTTTTCATCACTGAAACAGCTTCAGCAGCATTTTTACTGGGAAGGAAACAAAATTTAACAGCTGCACGCTGTTCACTTATTCTCGCCATCATAAAAACGAAACTATAACAAGACAGTGCTAGCAAAAACAATCACTGCAGATCAACAGAACTGGCCAGGTTGACAACACAGGTGGCACTAAACTGACAATGAGTTGCGTTATAAACGCCTAGCGGCTGACGCGCGAACTACACAAGCTCCGCCCACGGCAATGCTATTCCGGTTATTTTTGTCTACCCCCTCGTAGAAGAGGACCCAGCACTGTGCCTTGTGGTAGATTGTTCTTATGTCCTCTCCAGCGATTCTTCGGTTGGTTTGCTCCGTAAGAATTTTGCCACCAACAGATGGCTGTTCTCACTTGATGTAGTGGGCTGATGCTGACGGGTTGTCTGCAGGGCAACATCGTGGAGGGCTGGGGCCTGGACGAGCAGTTCCTCTCGGACGAGGTGACGACAGCCATGGACGCCGACGCCGCCGCAGACACGCACCCCATGACGACACCAGACAACTCGGAGGGACAGTTCGACGACATCACGTACTCCAAAGGTCAGTCCAGTCCCAGCGACGGCACTCCACACACGACTGTCCAGTACGCTTGAGTAGCAAGCCGTATACTGTTCGTTCACAAACCTCAATCTGTAATCGGTCCTTGTCTGTTTGTTTACGTATCATGAAGACACCACTGACCAGATTTTCCATAGTTTAACAAGAATAATAATACCTGAAAAAATTGCGATGGAGTGCGCGCTCCAGTGGCAATCGCCCTAAACACCAGTCTTTCTCCTTTCCTCTTCCTACCTACTTTTGCCCTCAACTAATATTTATTTTAAATTCTTTCAGTGTTTCTGGTAAATTATTCATCAATTATCTTGGCAATCTATTCTAATCCCTTACACCCTTTCCTACGAAACCAAATTTTCCAACACCCTTATACCTGAAATCAAGTACTAGCTTGTGGCCATGGTCATCTTTACCCTTCCAAGGAACTCTCTTAATTTTCCCACCAATATTTTTCCATGCTTCATCACCAATATATTCCTTGTATACTGTGATGACTCTCTCCACCCTCCTACCCTCCAATGAATCCCACTCCACATCCTTTGTCATATTAGTTACCGATTGTGTTTTGCGGTAATTTCCAAAGACAAATCTGGCATCCCTTCTCTCCTGTCTTTGATACTCAAAAAGTGGGTCCCATACTGCACCGCCATAGTCCATCAGTGACCAAAGTTTTGTAACCCAATTCCCTTACTTCTCTAGTACACTCTTCCCAACAGGTGAAAGATTTTTCCTACTACCTGTCCAATGTGTCCTGCCCCAGTTAAGTTTGCTATCAAATGATATGCCAAGGTATTTACATTTCGAGTCTTCAATAAATAGCTCCTTCCCTACTTTGTAATCCTAGTCAACCTTTAGGTTTTTATCTGTGTACCTAGTAACCTGACTCTTTTTTACATTTATCTTCATCCCATGTTCACTCACCCAGCTAGTTATCCTATCTAGATCACCCTGCACCAGTTTACAGTCGTCTATTGTTTTGATCCTTTTATATAACATTATGTCATCTGCAAACAATCTAACCTCTGACAGTAAACCATTAACACAATCATCCGTTAGAATAACGAATAACAATGGTCTCAATACCCTACCCTGTAGGACTCCCATGTCCACTCCTACTATTTTTGATATTGCATTTCCTACCCTTTCTACCATTTAGGATTTCGTCTGCCGAACATATCACCTTTTTACCAACTCCCATAGTTTTGACGTTATTTACTATCCTTTTATGATTCACGGCTTTGAAAGATCTAGTGCTACACTATCAACTTGACTTCCCCTGTCCGTTTCATCAGAAATATCTTGCCTACTAACTGAGATTCAAATGAATATCCTTGTCTAAAACCACGTTGCCGAATTGAAAACCACTTACATTCTTCACAGACACATTTGATGTGGTTGCATATCAATCATTCCATTAATTTACCTACCACTGATGTCAAGCTGATTGGCCTATAGTTTTCGACCACATTTGACACCCCTCCTTTATGGACCGGCACTACTGTCTCACTTTTCCAGTCATCTGGTAAACAACAAGTATCCAGACTCAATTTATATAGTGATTCGAGATAAGGTATAACGTCCCATCCTTCTACCTTTCAGACATCTGTAGTAATATTATCCCCACCACTCCCTTCACGCTCTGATAGATTCCTTAGTTCCTTCAAGTTTCAAAGCTTAAAATCAATCTTCAAATCCAAGGAATGTCTTATGACGCTATGTCACTTGATGCAAACAACTGGTTGTGTTTTTTACTGTACTGTACACATACAAAGCAACAACAATGCTGTCTCTGTAACCACCTGTTCACGGAGTTTCAAATCACCGAGCATTCCACCTCTGTCTCCTATTACTGTTGAAAGTATAACTCGAAACATGGAGCTTTATTCGAGTAACTTACAACCAAACAGCAAGCTTTCACACTGTAGATATCTCTCAGTTGAGTGTAGCAAGGGACTTTAAAATGCCGGGGCCAGAACAGGGTTTGATAAGACTCCCGCATATTATACCCACTCCTAGACTGATGAACCTTTAACTTGCAGGTGGCGCCATATTGCGGATGTTCAGCCACATCATCGGAGTGGACGAATTCTACAGCAGGCTCAACACATACCTCAACAACAGGTGAGGACACGCAACTCGTCGCACGTGGGGAAATGTGTATTGTTACGAGTGACTCATAAAGGTGTTTTCCCACGACCCGTGACTTTGCGGGCCGCGACGGGCTAGCTCGCACTGGGGGAATAGACCCGCCTCTAGCGGCCCGTGCTGGCCTGTGGTGGTGAAATGAGTGGTAGCCACTAAGGACTCAGTGGGAAGCATGTGGGAGCGTGGTTATAAAGAGCAAGCCTTGTTCAAACATTTTATTGCAAGAATCATGACCAACGGTTGAACTTATAGAGAATATCATAAATATAGTATAATATAATACATAAGAAACTTCGATCTTGCACATTAAGATCTTGATAAATCCAGTAATCACAAATAATATAATACAATACAACGTATAAGAAAACTTTGATCTTGCAGATTAAGATCTTAATAAATCCTGTAATCACAAATAATGTAATGCAATATAATACATAAGAAATCTTTGATCTTGCAGATTAAGATCTTAATAAATCCTGTAATCAAAAATAATCTAATACAGTATAATACATGAGTCAATGCGATAACAACCAGCTTGAGCCATAAGAATATCCCCAATCACCATATCTCAACTTGCATTTAACAGAAACGTAATATAACAGGGCAGGCTCTCACCAATTTACCATCATGTAACAACTCTATAACTAGTAGCAAACACAATTTGTACAGAGGAAACAAAATATACCAATTATTGCAACGAAGAGGAATTAGTTTACCTCAGCGTCCTTCAATTTAACTTCAAGAAGGGAGTTCTTATCCAAAGCTTCTGACACACTAGAATGTGTGCACACCGGCGCGTAAGACGTTACCACCTGCACACACTGATAAGATGGCGGGAACGATTAGCACCACATATCGGGGAAATTTGTCCATTCCCGTAACACAATTAACCAGAATGCAGTAAGCGACGCACTCTGTAGTTGGAGTCGTCAGGTATTCTAACCCCAAATACCCAACGTGGCTAGAAGATGGCAATTTACCACCTCGACGTCACCACCAGCCCCGACCACCACCGTACTCCGGAATCGGCGGAAAACCGCTCACGGACATGGGGCGCAGCAGAGAAATTCCTTCGATAATGAGAGCGAGGAACGGCCTCGGTGGAACCACAAATCCACCTCAAGTAGAACTTCCAAACTGCCTGGGCAAATTACCCAAGCCGCTATACCAGCGGGCCTCCAACGTCGCAGTGCTTTGAGGAAGTACTAGGTCCAATAAACAAAGCCGCTGCTGCCGATCGACACACTTTCCCGATCTCGTGTCCCCAATAGAGGGCTCCACAGGGCCACAGCGCTCTCTCGCGGGCAACTAGCACGCGGGCTCAGCATGAGAAGACGATCGCGGGCGGGGAAATTGAATAATGCGAGCCGAGCACGGCTCAGGTGGTGCGCCAGCCGGTAACTTCAAAGGCGTGCGTAGTGGCGCGAGGCAAACGTGTCACTTGATTTCATATCCGACCTTACTCTCGCCTTATGCGAAATTAATGTGGAGTTGTCACATTAAAACATTTTCGAGTTTTTTGAGTTGAGAGGAGGCGTCAATTCATTACTTGAGGTATTTTTTTCTTGGACCCCTCCCGATTGGCGAGATCTGGTGTGATTTCCCTGGGCACGAACTAGCAGTTTTAGGCGGTTTCTCGCAAACATCTAGACAAATTTTGGGAGACTTCCCAATGTCCGCCTCACAAACTACACATTTCACGAACAAAAAATACACTTTCCCTACAGAGCACATATGGCAAGACAAGACGTTCCTCCAATAGATTAGTTATAGCGGGTCTACCAGGCCCGGTTAGACTTTGGGCAAGAACGCAATTTGTAACCATCCCTTCTCATGATTCACACTGGTCACCTGGGATAGCAGGTCGCCACGTGGTCCTTGATGGGCGAATCGGAAGAAAAACGAATAGAGTATTGAATGAATTAAGTCAGTAGGTATGAAAATCTGTGCGAAATGTTGTTGTGGGCAGTAAGATTTTCATTTTGATTTATAATATTGCGCAGTGAATTTACATTCCGTTGATACGCTGATGCTGAACCCTGTTATTGTGTAGCTGGTACAGTGAGACTGCTTGTGGGGCATCTGCGACGTGGGACCCAGCTCCTGCCGAACTTCACACACAGTATTTTATAAATAACGAATTGAAACTGCTAGATGTCTTAATGGTCATCCATCAATTGGTGTTTTTACAGAAATCTGGACCCCCCTCCCCTTGGGGAGTTGTAGCGGGGCGCCTCCTCCCCCTTATGGTTAGACTTTATTTTTTGGTGACCTTTTATTTAAACTCTTCTCTTTTGTGGAGCAGTTGTTTCTAGGCCTTTTATTTAGCTCAACTATTCTTCAAGAGCTTAAGAAGATGGCGTGAGATTTCACCCAACCGCCCCCCCCCACACACATTTCACCTCACGTAACTAATGGACACCCCTACTCTGCGTTCCAGGGCTTACAGCAGCGCCACCCCAGACGACCTGTTCGCCGCCCTGGCGGACGGCTCTGATTGGCTGCAGGACTACATGCAGAGGTGGACCACTACGGCGGGCTACCCCGTCATCAACTTCACCGTCGACGGCACCACGGCCACCCTGTCGCAGGTAGGGGAGGCACTGCTCGACTGACGAATGAAAATTACCAAAACACTGATCTTCTGGGAGAGAACTACCCGAAAGACAGGCATCGCACACAGCCATCAAGGAGAATACAGGGACAGTCCCCACTCCACGCCCCATGAACAAAAATTACACTTATCACCACCTGAACCCAGTTGCACGCTTCACGTCCTCCATTAATCATCATCATCCTCAACAGTTTTCAGCCTCTGGCCGGGTCTGCTTCATGCACAAGCCTCTCCATTTCCTTCTTTCATCCCACCACCTCTCTGTCACCACTTTGTTCCAGTCCTCTCCTCTCTTCCGTACACACTCCTCCACTCCTTTCAGCCATCCATCTCTTGGTCTTCCTCTGGGTCGTTTACCATGCATCTTAAATTCGTGGATTTTTCTTGGGATTCTCTGAGCCTCCATTCTCTTTACATGTCCATACCATCTCAGTCTGGTCCTCTCTACCCTTTTCTGTAGGGTTCCTCATGTATGGTGTTTCTAATCATTTCATTATTCATCCTGGCCATTTTAGTAACTCCCATCCTACCTCTTAAAAATTTCATTTCATTTGCTTGTACCCTGTTTATATCCCGTTTCTTCATTGTTCTTGATTCAGCAACATATGTCAAGATAGGCACATGGTATGTATGATAAATTACTCTCTTGATTCTCTGTGGCACATCAAGCTTCTGTTGCTCCTTAAACACACCTCTGCTTTCACCTATCTCACCATCAATCCTTCCTCTTTCCTCTAACACACTCCCCATGTACTTGAACCTGCTTACCTTCTTTAGTTGTTCACCTGCTATCACAATTCCCTGGGTTAACCTATTCTTCTTTTTGGTTCCTACCATATCCTCCATTACTATAGGTATACTCTAAAATGCCTGGCATCAACAAGGTTCATAAAACCACAGCTCCAAGTTTGAACATACAAACGATGTGGAATGAAACAGAAATTATTTGAGATATATTACAGAATAGGTAAATGAGTCATTTCGTAGTAAACAACCTGAAATTTTAATATGGTAATAGGCCATCTTCCCGCAGCTGCTGAGCAATAATTTTGTAAATTAATCCGTCGAAAACAACTGGTTTGGTGAATTTTGTTTTTTTATTAAATTCCCCAGACGCGTTTCGCCCTAATATCACTATATCTGTGAGTACAGTGTGTACATATGTATATACATATTTATTAAGAGTTATATTGTATGTAATTATTGTAACAACACATGTAAAAACACTTTACAGCCACTGAAGATGCCCTACACCACAAGGGCGAAACGCGTCTGGGGAATTAAATAAAAAAACAAAATTCACCAAACCAGTTGTTTTCGACGGATTAATTTACAAACCTGAAGTTTGATGCACGGAGTGCGTCAGTACACCATCCCGCCACCAGGAGCGCCAGCGTAGTGTACAGTTAAAATGGCTACTTTCACTGGTGCGGTGCGTGCTCGCTGTGTGTTTTGGTTTCACGAAACGAACTCTGCGACAGCTGTCCGGTGTAAATTTCGCACCGAAAGCGCTAAAGAACCTCCAAGCAGCCTACAATTTTCTCATGGCACAAGAAAATTGTTGAGACGGGTTGTTCACTGCAACATGGTACTACTGTAAATCACGAGGTCGCCCGCGTGTTGATGATTATGTCGAACAGGTTAGGGAAAGCTTTGCCCGCAGTCTACAATAATCAACGCGACGTGCATCTCGCAAGACTAGCATTACACAAAAGACTGTTTGGCGAGTGCTGCGTAGACGTCTACACTTGAAACCATACAGATTCACAATGGCACAGTACATTAGTGATTCAGATAAGGTCGCTCGTGGGGAATTCTGTGCCGAAATGTTGAATCGGATAGAGCACGACGAGACATTCCTGAACACAATAATCTTCAGCGATGAGTCAACATTTCATATCAGTGGCATGGGGAACACCCACAACTGCAGTATATGGGGCAGCGAAAATCCACATCCAACCCTGGAACAGGTTCGTGACAGCCCCAAAATGAATATGTTTCGTGCCCTTGACAAATTGCAAGTGTACGGCCCTTCCTTCTTAATGGGGAAAACTGTCACTGGTATTGTGTATCTGGATATGCCTGAAAACTTTTTAATTGCACAGATCGATGAAGATGACCGAGATGGGATGGTTTACTACCAACAAGACGGAGCACCACCTCATTTCCTCACGGAATTTGGAGGTTTCCTCGATAACCGCTTCCCAGGTGGGTGGATTGGCCAATCACATGGCAACCTCTCTCCCCAGACTTGACACCAATGGATTTCTTTCTCTGGGGTTTCATTACAGATCGTGTGTATGTTCCTCCCCTACCAAACAATTTGGCCGACCTGGAAAATCGAATCTACGCTGCCGTTACACAAGTTACGCCCGATTTGCGGCAACGAGTGTGCGAAGAAACTGATTACTGGTGGCATGTTTGCCACGTGACAAATAGTTGTCACATCGGACCAAAATGACACGTGACAGTTTTATGTGAAACGTTAGGTTGTTTGCTAGAAAATGACACATCTACAGATTCTGTAAGTTATCTCAAGAAATTTGTATATCATTGCAAACTTGTAAAGTTCCTTTTTGAATCACCCTGTACATCAACAAAATTGCCACTAGTTTACATCTGGTGTGCTTGCATGTATGTAGTAGTTAATCCCGTTATTGTTATGCTTACTTATGGTTAATACTAATCTTAATATACCAAGGTCTAAACCAGATTTGCGGTAAAACTACAGAAACTTGGCAGTACTCTGGATCAAGGTTGGTTTCTTGATCCCTCAGGAGCGGTTCCTGCTGGCGCCGTCCGATGACGCAGACACTTCGGCGACGTGGCCGGTGCTGCTGACGTACCCCTCGGCGTCGACTTCGACGAGGACGCCGTGCAGCACGTCTGGGTGGGCGCCGAGCCCGTCACCATAGAGGTGCCCGAGATGCCCACCATCTTCGCCAACCTCAACTGGACGGGTGAGTACACCAGCCAATCAGAGGAAAAACTTCACGAGCTTCCTTAACACCGAACGCTTTGTTTTCCTAGACTCAAAACATTAGGCTGCAGTCTCATTTTAAAAGCAAAACATTATAGTTTCGGTTTATGGATATAATCTTCCTCAAGGATGCATACTGGGCCTAGCCCTCTTTCTTTCTTGAGTCCTACCTATTTGTTCTTTCTAGTCTAATCTCCTAACATTCTCCTTTTCTTCTACAGTGACTTTTACTCCGAATTCTCTTCTTCCTCTGGCACTGTGCTTGTGGTTTAGGGACCTCGCATTCGGGACGACCCGGGTTCGAATCCCCATCCGGGCATCCAAATTTGGGTTTTCCATGGTTTCCCCAAATCGCTCCAGGTGAATGCCGGGATGCTCCCTACAAAAGGCCATGCCAGAATTCCTTCCCGTTCCTTGTACCCAATCCCATCCAGCATTTAATGAATAATAAAGAATTAATATAAGGTGCGTCTTCATATTAACAGTTCAACAACTGTTAACGTATATTAGCATAATTTCTAAAAAATGCCTGATTTTTTTATTTTCGTTGCATATGAACAGATAGAAAGGGTGTGTCAAGAAAAGCTGTAAATCATTTGGTAGCTCAGTGCTTAGGGCACTTGCTTTCATAACCCTCCCGGTCCCGAATTTGAATACCGGTAGGCGCAGAAATTTTGGGAGTTGTGTTTGATTATATGAGCAACGGTAGAATGTTCGTGGTTCGGATTCCACGTTAAACTGTAGATCCTCTGTAGGACTAACGACACTAGTTCTAACACATACACTCCAAAATTCAAGCTAAACGAAGGTTTAACGTGGTCCTAGTTGGCCCAAACGAACATATACTGATGAGCCAAAAAATTATGACAATGTGATTAATACTGCGTTGGTCCACCTTTGGAACGCAATACAGCAGATATTCGTGTGCTCCGAAATACTCGTGCCTGCACCAGCATTGTACTCTGTCATCAGATCTGCTACAGATCGCCGCCTATCCTGCTTCACAGAGCGGGCAAGCCTCCGATCTCCACGTTCTGTGATGAGGCGTGGACGTCCACCACCTTGTAGCCTACTCGTGGTTTCGACCACTTTCCGTAGATGCTCACTACAGTAGAACGCGAACAGCCTACCAGCCTCGCCGTTTCCGAGATGCTCGTTCCCAGAAATAATTTGTAAGGGAATTGCGTGACTTGTACACAGATATCTGATGCCGAAAATCTACGAGGGTGAGTCGAATGAAAACCTTAAATTTGTAATAAAAAAAATCGAAATTCCGCGCCGTTATCCTGTAAGTTTGAAAGCGTGCTACAAGCAGCGTGCAGAATGGCCTGTAGGTGGCAGCATAGTGCAGATGCACAAATACCGTCGCAGTATCAGTATAAAGATGGCTGCCCCACTTGAGACCTGCACCAGGGAAGAACAGCGTTCTGTTATTCGGTTTTTGAGTAGTGAAGGTGTGTAACCTATTGAAATTCATCGAAGAATGAAGGTTCAGTACGGTGAGGCATGTTTGTCACAGCAGCAAGTCTACGAATGGAGTAGGAAGTTCGCAAATGGTGTGACTTCAGTGGAAGATGCTCCTCGTCCAAGTCAGGCACAACGAGTAGTGACTCCACAGAACATTGCAGCAGTTAAAAAAATCATCTTCAGCCTGCAATCAAATCAAAGCGACGTGGATTGTTGTCCTCAGGTATACTTTTGCAATATGACAATGCTAGGCCCCATACTGCCCGTACAACAGTTGCAACAATCACAGACCTGCATTTTGAGTGTCTTCCTCATCCACTATACTCACCAGACCTGGCCCAAAGTGATTTCCATATGTTTGGACCACTCAAAGAAGCAATGGGAGGAAAGAAGTTCCGTTCTGATGAAGAGGTACGCCACGCGGTGCATGAGTGGTTGCGCGGACTACCAAAATATTTTTTTCTAAAGGAATTTATGCACTTTGTAAGCGGTGGAGGACTTGCATTGAGCGTGGGGGAGATTATGTTGAAAAGTGATACAGCTTTGTACCACTTCTGCTCAATAAATAATATTTAAAAACATATTTAAGGTTTTCATTTGACTCACCCTCGTACCAACGACTTGTCGAATCCATGCCACGCCGAATCACAGCGGTTTTGCGTTCCAACGGTCGGCGAACACGCTATTAAACAGGCGGTCTCATCGGTGAACATACGTACATATGGCGATTGTATCTGAAAAAGCACTGTGCGGGCTGGTGTTGCAGGGTTCTACCGGGTGAACTTCGACGAGATGACGTGGCAGATGGCGCAGATGGAGCTGGTGGACAGACACCTGGACATCCCGAGGGCCACCCGGGCGCAGATCCTGAGTGACCTCTTCAGCCTGGCGAGGGCGGGCTACGTCAGCTACGAGCTGGCGCTCGACGTCTCCACCTACCTGCAGCGGGAGACAGACTTCCTGCCCTGGGCAGTCGCGCTGAGGGCCTTAGACTTCCTCAACACCGTGCTCGCACCCACAGAGCACTACGCCTCCTTCCAGGTCAGTCAGCCTCCAAGTCATCTAAATACAAAACTTACTCTGTCTCTCTATCTGTTCACTTCATTTCTCCGACTATACTGAACTTGATGAAATTTGACAAGATTTTGTATACATAGGAAGCATATAGGATACTATTTGCTGGATGAATAACATATTTTGTCATGACATTTTGAAAAATATCAGAATGGTGACAGAGAGACGGATAGCGTGTGTAAGTCTCTATAACGTTATATCGCTCAATCAGGCTTCGTTTCTCTCGCAGTCAATTTGTGTAAGTGATCTGTTCATAACTTTATTATATAGTGTAGATGTGGACTTATTCAATTCCAACAGTAAAATTCTAAGTCTCAACATACGAAGTCGCGGGTAACAGCTAGTATAGGTGCAAATTGAAAAAAAGTTTGTTTTTTCAGCTGTGTGACAAAAAAACATCGTAAAACATAGCACTCTGTTTTTTTTTTTCCTCAGAAAACAATAAATTTGATAAATTATAGTTTTATTTACGGAACTTACATTTTATATCTGTGTTTTAAATTTTACTGAATAATATAATGTCTTATATAATCATTCATAAATCTACCTATATAGGTAACATAATTTTATTCATCCTATATGTCAGTACCACACTCACTAGTATCAGCACTACCAATACTAGTTCGGTCGGTGTCGGAATTTTCTGTTTCTTCTTCTGTCTCCTCTAGATCCATAACTTCAGAAATAGTTACATTTTCTTTTACTGGTATTGTACTCAAAAGATTTTGAGATTGTAATTTTAAATTGTGAGCAAAGTACACACTGTGCGTAAAGACTGCACTGATAATTCTGTATTACGGTCTGTTAAGTTTGAATTTAAATCTATTATCATACAAAATAGGAGGTTTATTTCTTTTTCAATCATTGATTTACACCAACGGTTTCAAGGAAACGATTCATAATTACTGACAATTTAATGACTTGGTATCACTATACGCTGAGAGTCTAAGAAGTATACAAATAAAAGGAAAGTACAATAAGTAATAAAAAGAGGCAAAAAAAAACCTTAGATAAATTTAAAATTTCTAATTTTTTGAAAAGATCCGTAGGTCTACAGATTAATTCGTAGGGTTGGCACTTGGCAGCACTAGTATAAATAGCGAGTATCAATCCAAACAATGGGGAACGGGGATTCCTTCTCACGCAACCAAGCCTCTTCGGGAAGTCCCCGTTCGCAAAAGGAAACTTCTGTCAATGTTGCCAACATTTTCTTAATTTTCTTTTCTACTGAACCAGAAAAATAGAGTAGAGTTAAAAATTAAGATAAGTACTTAGTATAAACTCTAAAAGAGTCATATTAAATGATAAATGCGTTACAAATTTGAGATTTAGTAGTTATGAAAAAAAACGTGTCCCAGAAAAAAAGTTTTTTTCATTTAAAAAAAATGAAAAACCCGGTTTTTTTTTCAACACTAAGTATAGAACATGCAGGTTTCGATGTGCATATACCAGTGTCACATGTTGTCTTCATCAAATGGAGGTTATCCTTAATCTAATTTAATTTCGATCCCAACTTTTTCCATATCTTTCCTTGTCTCTTTAAACAATTTTGTTATTGCCTCTAATTTAGAGATGCAGTTGTAAATTATTTTTCTCAAGCTACTCTTAATTCATTGTCATAAGGTTTCCATAAAATTTCAGCCTTCTCTTGTGCATTGCATTTGTAATTTTCTCTGCATACCTCTTCCATCAAGGATCGACTTATCTCTTTACTGGTCAAAGCATTTTTCTTAAGATTTTCAACTCTTTTTCTCTCTAACTTCTCAGTCTTCAGTTTCTCATTCAATGCCAGATATTCTGAGGTGCACATTGCCTCTGTATTGACAACTGTTGTATAATGTCTAATCTTTCCTTTGTTCAAGATTGCATTCTTGTTGTATCCATTTTGTGTTAGTCTATATGCGAGTTATATCTTTGTAGCTCTTGCTTTATTTTCTTCCTTATCTAGCCCATTGGGTTGAATCCATTCACCCTGATATTTAAATTTTTCCACCCTCTTAACATTTCCAAATCTAGTTTTTTTGATGTTTTTCATTATTGTGTTTTTCATACTATGTTTTTTCCATGTGAGATCACGAATCCTGCGTTTCTGCAATATCATGCAATTGTTCAACCATTTTTCGAGATTCTTTAGTTTCTACTAGTAAAATAAAGAAGAATTTCGACAATTGCGGTATACCACATCCATTTCTCAATTTCACGATATCTTTAGTCTTAAATTCTTCGAGAGTTTTTTAATCACCCATTTAAAAATTTTAATTTTAAACTCATCAAATGTTTTTCGTAAGTTGTTGAAACTTTCCATTGGTAATTTATTCAGGTCTCTCATTCCCCCAATGTGCAGCAGGTATCTCCCCAAGTTCCAGCTTGATGACTTGTGCGTGATGACTGTTGACAGAGGTACCTGCGAGCGATGCTGCAGACGACCTTCACGGAGCTGACGTTCGGAGTGCGTGCTGACGACTCACACCTCACCAAAGTCAACCGCATCAACGTGTTGAAGTGGGCGTGCCAGGCGGAAATGACCGAGTGCGTCGACGCCGCCACCGAGCTCATACAGGGCGCCTTTGACGCTGAGGACGGCTCCAGCAGGTACCGAAACAACTTCCTGAACTAGTTTCGCGAAATATCCTGTCACGGTCGCCATGTCAACCTGCGAATTACAGCTGTTAACTTGACATTACTGTTCAAAAATCAATGTCAATACAGTGCGGGAATTCTATTACTGCGCTCTTTGTGGGCTATAACGTTCTCAGAGGTTCTTGTCTTAAGGTTTAACAATGTTATGTGGCACAATAACTAAAAACAGTATAGCTGCCTATAAGATTAGTCGTCAAATGTTACTAACCAACATATAAGACTACGTCTGAATGTCAAGATAGTCATTCACGATGGAATGTCATGAAAACTGATAGGATTAACAGGGTCACACATATTTGAGCAACGTAGAATCTTGACAATAAAGGGTCATCCATAAATTACGTCACACCTTGAGGGGGGGGGTGTAGGGGGCCAACAAAGTGTGACAAGGGGGGTCGTGTCATAAACTTTGTGACATCACATGCATAATTTTTATTACTTTTTGGCTCGTGGCGGAAGATGAAGATGATGTTGACACATCGAATGTTCCCAGCACTATGGAAATCAAGAATGAAGTGACTATTATGCCAATAATAAACAGTATCAAGGAATGGGTTTAAAATCCATGGACACATGGTGACTAAATTTTGTATAATTAATTCGATTTTTGATGTTTTTTATATTTTCTTAAATGTTTGATTTATTGTTGATATGATTTTCTAACTAGAAATACATAAATCATTTTGGAAGTGCTGTTTTAATTTATAAATTTAAAATGGCAAAATATGTGACGTCACACTAGAGGGGGGGTCCCACAAATGTGACAACCTGTGACATGGGGAGAGGGAGGGGTCCAAAACTCGTGAAGTTCGTGTGATGTAATTTGTGGATGGCCCCTAATTGATACGCGCACTGAAATATTCCAAACTGTCAATAATAGCGATAAAAATCCAATAATTACAAATATCACCAGAATCTCTACAAAACTGATTTGTAACCTTAAAAGAAGTAAGTAATTACAGTCCCAGTTCCCTCTGTAATGGAAAATATTAAAAAAATCTCTACAGGTATGCCTTGCCTTGCAACTCATTATTAATGAGTCGTTGTAAGGTAAAAGTATAAATAGTAATGGAGAGGGCACGGTTTTATTACAAGATAGATTCTCTCTTTTTTCATTATTATTATTATTATTATTTTTTGCATCGCGGTCATGAACGACCCATAATGGTTATAACAGTGTCGGCAAACTTAGATGACGAAAATAATTCTAATGTTTGCATCGTTTCATTCGACTAGTGACTTTGGTTTTGCGAATGTTTCACTTTTTCTGATTTCATGTACGTTTCAGAGCAGATGTAACAATAACGTCTTAGGTCTAGAGGTGGTACTTCTGTATTTACATTTCTTATTTTTTGGGTCGACGTTGCACCACTATCATCCTCGGAGGCTATACGATTATTCTGTGGTCTGCTGGCTTTTCATCTCTACATACCTCTTACAACCCACGTCCTCAATTACCTGCTTCATATATTCTAATCTCTGTCTTCCTCTACAGTTCTTACCTTCGACTGTTCCCTCCACTAACAAATTAACCAATCCAGCATGTCTTAAAATATGACCTACCAGCCTGTCTCTTCTTTCCGTAAGCTTCTTCAACAAACTTCTTTTCTCACCCATCATTTCCAGAACTCGTTCATTTCTTACTTTGTCTGTCCACTTAATTTTCAGCATTCTTCTGTAGCACCACATTTCAAATGCTTCAATTTTCTTTATTTCAGGTTTTCCTAAAGTCCATATTTCGCTACCGTAAAGTGCTGTGCTTCTTTCTTATTCCTAGATCAATGTTTGAAGCTAAAAGATTCCTCTTTTTCACGAAGGCTCTTTTTGATAGTGCTATTCTGATTCTAACATCATTCCTGCTTCGGCCATCGGTTGTATACATATAGAAAATAAATTCAAGCCAAACGAAGGCTTAAGATGAACCTACTTGCCCCAAACGCACACTCTTTAATCACTGAGCCAGCAGACCAATATTAGCTTATAATCAAATAGACTTCAAGGATGTTAATGTGCAATGTAGACGATCATTGTTAAGTGAAAGAAAAGATTTTTGTATTTTCAGGGTTTCTGATAGGCGGAAAGAGGAGACAAAAAGTAAATAAAAAAATGTGGTAATAAGAATGTAACTAGCTCTAGGGGATCTCCGAGACATACATTGGAAAAGATTGCTGAATTCTGTGATGCAAAAAACAAAAACAATGAAGAGGAAGGCGAAAATAATCCGTGAATTCTAATATTGATAGAAAATTGAAGGGAGATCTTACAACCTACACCCACCTGATATGTATAAAAGAACTGAACAGTGTCGAAATGCTTGGAATCGGACAACAGCGAAACTTACGAGAGAGCGTCGCACATGTGAGCCCGTTGGCAGCTGTTGGTATACTGACGGGGGCTGGAACCCGGAACCCTGATCAGCCGACGCTGGGGGGGCGTCCATAAACAACGTGGCTTGGTCTAGGTAGCGAGCGGTTGTCTACAACGCTACGCTGTGCTACGTGAGGGGAGGATGGCTTAACATTCACAATGAGGTACAGAATAACAACGGCATGTGAATATTTATTTAGTTCATTTAATTTTGTATGTAATTTATGGTAGTCTGACAAGAGAAAACAGTACAAAATGTCTTCTGCAATAAAAAGGGAAAAAGCTATGTGCTACGTGTGGCGAGGAGAGGTTCACAGGAGGCCAAAATGGAGCTACGTGGTTTATGGACGCTCCCTATAGAAATAGTCATAACACCGGAGTTACGATACAATGATCTCCTTTTATTTTTTTTTTTATTTATTTATTTCCATATACAACATAGCCCAGCACCTAGTATCTAATCTGGGCCCTTATTTCCATTATTTAACATGTACATATATTTTATCCTATATATATATAACGTATTAACATATAAACAATGAATCCAAGGAAAATTTTGATTAAATTTCCAATATCTATTAGCATCTACTGTTATTAAACCGAATGGGCACCACACTACTACATCTACTACTACTCCTATTAGTCCCTAATATTACTACTAACATTACTACTACTACTACTAATATCATTGCTACTACTACTAATACTACTATTACCACCACCAATTGTCACAGCCGCACTTCGGTCCACTAGTGTTCATTTTCCTTGGTGTTGAGTGCGCTCCAAAGGTAGAGTCTCCTGGAACCGGCAGCAAAGTCAGCCGCCCAGGCCATCAAGAGTTGACCTCCTGGAATACCAAGACGGCCCCAGTTGTCGCTCAGAAGACGGCCTCTCTGGAGCACACTGAAGTTCCTCCGACGATTGATGTTGCTCATTGTCGTAGGATATCTTCCGTCAATCCGGTGTTGTGAAAGTCAATCTTCCAGCATCATCCACAATGATCTCCTTTCTTATATTTACCGAAATTTGTTACAGTCGTAGTACGGGAAGTGTGTGCAGAGCACTACGGTTGTTGTTGTTTGCAGCGTGCAGCCCGACCTGCGCGCCACCACGTACTGCGTGGGCGCGCGGGACAACGCGACGTGGGCGGCCCTCTGGCGGCACTACCTGGACACCAGGGTGGCCACCGAGAAAGTGCAGGTGCTCGCGGCGCTCGGCTGCTCCCAGGACGAGACAGTCCTCACACAGTGAGTACCGCACAGTGCCAAGCGCTCCACGTGACGTCATAGCTTCCACTACACTCACTAGCTACACCTGGTATCAGCTCGTTACAGCTAAATCACGGTCGCCAGAACATTATACTAGCGCAAAAATACAACTTAATTACTTCAAATGACGCTATAGTGAGGTAAACTGTATACCTGCGGTCTGTGGACACATTTTAATTTAAATTTCAAACAAAACAGCATGCTTTAACTTAACCTGTGTGTACTATAACAGGTCGTAGTAAAATATCATATTCACTGGTGTTCTCACGCCAGAAGTGAAACTTCTATGAGTCCTATTCATACTTTTGGGTGTGTGTATTTTCTGATGTTTCTTTTGCACTCTAGTGGACGAATGATAGTATCTTTATTGCATTTCTGCAGTAAACAGGAACTTTCTCCAAGTAAATCTCTAAAACAAATGAATATTGTTAAAAAGTTAAAGCACTGTTCGCATGATTATGAAGTAACGCATCGAGACTAAGTATATATATATTGTATAGAGCTGACAATGCGGAGAACAACTTGGAAAAATATTATGATAACCGTTCTTACTATGGATATGATGGGAAAGACATATCAAAATTTTCTTTTTGATTAAGTAAAAATTATTTTATTGCATAGATAGTTACACATAGTACGTTCATTATGATGATTAGTATTGTAATCAATATTAATTTATATTACTGTTTATTACTATTCTTATTACCATTCTACTTCCAGCGTGTTTGGTAAATTTGAAACGATGTAGTGAATACCGACGCTTAAACATGAGCTTAAGTGACGGCGGACACTGTCGTAACTGCTGACATCAAAATGTCGTCGAGTGCGCATGCGCAGAACGTGAAGTGCGCATGTGCAGAACGTGAAGTGCGCATGTGCAGAACGTGAAGTGCGCATGCGCAGAACGTGAAGTGCGCATGTGCAGAACGTGAAGTGCGCATGTGCAGAACGTGAAGTGCGCATGTGCAGAACGTGAATTGCGCATGTGCAGAACGTGAAGTGCGCATGCGCAGAACGTTGCAGCGCATGCGCACTTGACGTGGAGCTAGCAAATTTTTTCCTTCAATACCCAGAGAAGTTTTATTTCAATAATGAAGTTTGATGCTGCACAGTTATTGGGTGTGTCCCGCTGCACTTCATTTCGTCATGTGAGCGGCACACAGTGTTCTGAACGTGTCAGCGTGTAGGACGATTCACCTGGCTGTGTCTCTCGCAGGTACCTGACCTACGCCCTGGACTCGACCTTGGTT
Organism: Vandiemenella viatica; assembly: GCA_031002005.1. NCBI lineage: Eukaryota > Metazoa > Arthropoda > Insecta > Orthoptera > Morabidae > Vandiemenella > Vandiemenella viatica. Next base: position 132,380,012 of record CM061918.1, read on the forward strand.
CGACCCCAGGACCTGTCGACTGTGTACTCCGCCGTCTACTCGACGCCTCTGGGTCTCAACGTGGCTCTGGACTTCATCGCGAACAACGCAGAGGCGCTGATGCAGCAGTCCTCGACCAGCATCTCGGGGTGAGTACCGATCATGGTCGCCATACTACAGTGCAACCACCCGACCGCCAACACTGCAGACATTTTATTTTAAACTCCTTCAGTGTCTTTGGTAAATTGTTCAGTGCTTACTTTTAATTTATTCCCACTCTCTTACGTCTGAAGTTGAGTACCAGCTTCTCACAGTGCCGGATCTAGGATTGGTGGGGGGGGGGGAGGGCAAAGAAGTGCACTTGCCCCGGGCGGCAACTTCTGGGGGGCGGCAAAATCGTGTTTGAAGGGTGGAAAACTTATGTCCCTATGACCTTTTTTATTTTCTATGCTCCACTACTGCCGAGGGCGATGGGCGATAATCGGGTGGCGGGGACACTGGGGGCGGTAACAATGGGGGTCAACAATGGGGCACATCATATTATTTTTCGAAGAAGCGGTAATATCACAGTTTTCTCCCCGGCTCCAAAAACTACCCCCTGATCAATAAGGACAACAAGCTCTACATGTCCAGGGTGGATTTACTGCTCCTTGATTGGGCCAATGTTTGAAATTTGAATACGCCTGCCTGGTATGGGGGTGCGATGCCAACGGACACATATATCGTCTACAGACATTGCAAAATAGGGCCCTAAGGAGAGCCCTGCAAGTAGAAAGCAGGTTCTGCTGTCCATGAAACCACAGGACTCCAAACTCTACGACAAAGGTTCCGAGAGCTTGCTGATAAGTTCTACTAACTAGCACAGAACTCACTCAATCCCTTAATCAAAGAGCTGGGGAACTATACCATAGGGCTAGGACCCTACGTTGGACCCTTGACTCTTATGACAGAAACCAGGATTGACAAGAAAAATGCCGAACAAGAATGACATACCTGCTGCTATGAAATGGCCCATCCAACAAATCAGGAGGAAAAGTCTAACGATAAACCCTCCAAGACCCTCTGCCGGATACTAATAGACAGTACATTGGCGCGGTTGCTACTTCTGCTCATAGTTATCTTTTCATTTTTACGCACTACTAATATCCATCTACACTTTACCGCCATTATACACCTGGTACAGTCCTAGCACTCTATTCACCCTCATCCAGTCTTCTAGTAAATTCAAATCCAGCTCCTTTATCGTAACAGGTAGTCATTACGTCAGCAAACAAGTGCAAAAGTAGCTGTGCTAACAACTTTCCAGCGGTTACTCCATTGATTAATAATGACAACAAAAATAGCAGCGCTTCGTGCAACCCACTGTAGTGTTGCAGTAGATTGCTTGCCACACTACTGTCTTCTTTATATCTCTTCGGTGGATGCCCTGTGTCTGAATCCATGTTTGTCGTTTCAGACCCAGCGTGGGCAGCATCATCGGTGGACTGGCGAGCTACATCGCCACGCAGGATCAACTGGACAAGGTAAGCAGCAAGATCGGTAAGCACCTAGGCGAAGGTTTACGACAGTAATCCATTCTTGCTACTTGCTCCCTCGGGATATAGAAATCGGTATACAGCAAAAGCGGAACCAGAAAACCATTGTCAACGGTCCGTTCTGTGTGTTGACAAGTTGACTATGCTGTAATCAACCGCACGACTTCCCAGTTTATACAACGCGGTACACTATACTAGAAATAGGAAACATTTGACAATAATGGTTCTGGAACCAGATGGCGCTTGTTTCCAAGTCGTTCCTAGTACGTGGCATCTATGTTGACCAGTAAAGACCTGAAATGTTTGATGACCTTATCTACGATATCGACAGTGTCGACAAAACATTAGAGCTTCAATCGCACGTGTTGAATTGAAACGCTAAGGTGGAAGTTTTCCTAGCCATCTGTATACCGCTTTCCTCTTATTCTCCTTCTTTATCTCTTGTTCTGCGACATCTTCGGTAATCTTTCATTTGATACCGTGAAGGAAGGAAACGAGTGGAGGCGACGCCAGGTACCTTCACCAGGCACTGGAGTGAAGCCGGGTAGAGAGAAGTGGGGAGGGGAGGTCGCCATATTGGTCGGCCGTAGAAACACGGGGAATAGACACAAAAACCTCAAGGGAATCATACGACAACCGTGGAGCTACAATTTGATGATGGAGTATTATGTAACTCGACCAGACAAGCCAAAAATGAAGAATAAAATTTTTCGATATCTCGCTTAGTTCTCGAGATATGCTGTCTGCAAATTGAGGTGGTTAGGTTGGGATGTGGCCTGGACCAAACATACCTTTGCCAAAGTCACTACTAACTACAGGCTGGGCATGCATAGTGGGTGTTTTATACCGTTTGTAGTTGGGTTGAGACGCGGCCTGAACCAGGATAAAAACGTCACCAAGGATACAAGGAACTATACCTATGACTAATTTTTGACAGTCGATATCTCGAGAACCAAAGGCGATATCGATAAAATTTACTCCTGGATTTCGACCAGTCTCGTCGATTTACATGAGAATGAGTCATCAAATTGCATCTCCACGGTTCTGATGGTAAGTGCTACCCACCTCAACACATAAAATTCATTGCAAACTACATTTTTTAACGCTCGTTTACAATAAGTCTAGCCTATTATGTGCGAAGTAGTAAAATATGCTTATTGTCTACGCTACGTCAGCAAATATTTGAAGACAATGTCACCCCTATTGAGAGCATTGAATAAATCTAAGGCCTACTCTTGCAGATACCTAATAAATTAAATTTCAATGGAGCGCATGCTCCGGTGGCAATTTCCCTAAACACCCATCTTCCCCCTTTTCTGCATCCACCTACACCCTTTACAAATTTTAACTTTAAATTCTTTTAACGTTTTAGGTAGGTTATGCATCATTCCCCTTGGTAACTCATTCCAATCCCTGACACCCTTACCTAAAAAAAAAAAGAGAATCTTCCCACACCCTTGTGCCTGAAATAGAGTGCCAGCTTGTGGTCATGGTCATCTTTTCCTTTCCATGCATTACTTTCGATTTTTACACCAATATCTTTCCATGCCTCATCACCAATATACGCCCTGTACACTCCCATGACTCTCTTCACCTCCTCGTCTTCCAATGAATCCCATTCCAGCTCCTTTATCATATCTGTCACTGATTGCGTTCTGCGATAATTTTCAGAAACAAATCTGACAGCCCTTCTTTGCACCTTCTCCAACTCCTATATTTGATTCTCAAAATGTGAGTCCTATACTACACTACCATATTCAAGCAATGGTGTGACCAAAGTTTTGTAACCCAATTCCTTTACTTCTCTCGTACATCCCCTCATCACCCTCTCCAACAAATGCAGAATTTTGAAACCTTTTCCTACTACCTGTCCAATATGATCTGCCCAGTTAATCTTGTTATCAAATGTAATGCCAAGATATTTATTCTTCAATAAGAAATCCTTTCCCCACCTTATAATCATAATAAACGTTTAGTTTTTTATTTGTATATCTAATAAGCTGACTCTTCTTTATATTTATCTTCATCCAATGTTTTCCAACCCAAATAGATATCCTGTCCAGATCACCCCGCAACTGTTATTAAACACTTTAAGAATAATAATTACAATGTGACTGACTTACGAAAGAATGTTCCAGGTTGTTTGTATCTGGTCTGTTTGTGCAACCGTATTCAACACAAGCTGGCATTAAAAAAAAAAAAAAAAAAAAAAAAAAAAAAAAAAAAAAAAAAAAAAAAAAAAAAAAAAAAAAAAAATTTAAACATTGAAATATGGAAACAGCGCAATGTTTTGGGGTTTCAATTATGGCCTCCGCGCATGCGCAGTAGGAGCCGGCTTCACGGAATTAGCGGTATCTCGCCTGCAACTGACATCTCGGGTTGTGATCAGCGTGGTGAACTGTGTTTGCAGCTGCAGGCGCTGGCCGAGGTGGATGCGCTATCGTCGCTGCAGGAGTCCATTGAGGCCGCCGTGGCCTCAGCCACTGTGCAGCTGTCCTGGATAGACGCGCACGTGCACGAGATAGGCATGTGGATGGACGACCAGACGTACGACGTGTCCGGTGCAGAGAGTCGAACCGCGGCCCCCGCAGTGCTGGTCTCCGCCGCCGCCCTGCTCGTCGCCTCGCTGCTCTAGGGAGCGGGGTTCGAGTCCCGCAGCGCTCACACTCACCACAATCACTCGCTCTGCTCCAGAGCCTGAAACACGAATCACATAATCACCTCCATGGTTTACTGTTTTCTTGTAAATAAAACTTGATATTGTGAAAAAATATATATAGTTCAACTATAGATTGTTGCCTACATTCTCTCAATCTTTCTCATTGCTGATTAGTGTTGTAAGTATGTAACGGAGCTTCCATAAACCATGTAGCTCGACTTTGGCCTCCTGTGAACCCACCAATTCCCCAATCCCCCCACCTTCCCCACGTAGCCCGACGTGGCTTTTGACTCCACCCCCCCCCCCCCCTTTTCCCCGCGTAGCACGTAGCTTATTTCGCCGATCTAGCCCAAAAGATATTTTGTACTGGTTTCAGTTGTCAGACTATTGTAAATTACATAAGGGGAAAATTAAATTACGGAAATAAATTTTTACATGCTTCTGTGTGTTCTGTATCTCATTTTAAGTGTGACAAATAATATGAAAGGAAAGCTACGTGGCCTGGCTCGGAACCTCCCCTCCCCCCACGTAGCCCAGCGTAGCCTTCCAGCCAACCTTCTATCCTCCCCCTCCCCCTAGACCGAGCCACGTAGTTTATAAACAATCCCTAACGTCTAATTAAGTCAATGTACTCCGAACTTACTTTTTTTTTTTTTTTTAACTGCTTAACGTCTCTTAACAGCGAGGTCTTTAGAGACGGGAAAGGATGGGGGAAAGGAATGGGAAGGAATTCGGCTTTCGCCTTTTGAAGGAAGCATCCCGGCATTTGCCTGGAGTGATTTGCGAAACCATGGATAACCCAAATCTGGATGCCAGGAGGGGGATTCGAACCGCCGTCCTCTCTAATGTGAGGCCAGAACGCTAACCGTTACACCACCACGCTTGGTACTCCGTACTTAAATTATTTCAATTGTTAGGTTTTATAAATGATCCAAAAATAGATAATTATACTCCACAAGTCTATTTCCGATTTATCATTTTATTAATTTACCACTATTTGACAAGAACAGTCGGTATGTATACGAATACATCAAGGCTCTCCAGCCAATTTCGGAAATGGGCCACAATTCCGATTCTAAGTACCCTGCGGGCCACATAATACTTGTCTGTAATGACAGTAGATATTTAAATAGAAGAAAGATATAAACAACACAGTTTAATTACAATCAAAAAGTAAAAACCATCAATGATACTATTAGATTGTTCGTGGTTTAATTAATATGATAAATAATCAGTCCACCATACAGTTCACTTTAAACTTGCTTTTATTTTCATAAACACGACGTCAAAGATACTGTTTTACATGCGTACATACAATCCACCGATTGTATACATCACTTCTTCCATAGATATTACAGTCCTTGGTCGTAGTTAATTGAGTCTGTGAAAACTGTTTCTCTGTCTCGGATGTTAGCTTTATATAAGTTACATCGAAATTTCTAGAACACTTCAAAAGCTTCCGCCAGATATTTCTCGAACATTAACAATAATTAAACAATTGAAATAAATTAAAAACAATCAGAATTAATACATCATCATTTACCATCATTACAAAATGGTCAGAAATGGAAATTAAAGATACTTAAAAACAAAATTATCCACAGAAATCATTTTAAACTGTAAAAAATTTTCCTTTAGACATCGTAACTTGCCTTAATACTTAGAATTACAAACATTTAAGCAATTCTCTCGCACAATTCTGTCCTTACACATATTAAATGGCCTCTAAATAATTTCTTTTCATAAAACAAGTCAATAAACATTGATTTACAGTAAATTGCAAAACAAACATGCAAGATCATATACAACCAAACTCTAGCTTGCTACAAGTGCTTTATAAAATACCATTCCATTTATGTTTAGGTTTGACAGCACAGAGAAAAAAATCGTTCAGTTGCAATTTTGTTTCAAAACATCTCAAGTTTTATGTCAAAGTGTTGTTTTTTTTTCTCTTGTTCGAAGTGACTGGCGTTGGTGAAAAGGAAAACAATTCATGGAAACCATTCTACGATATCCGAGACACTAAAATTTTAAATTTTTTTTAAGGTCGGTTCTTGTATTTCTCCACAAAACGAATCGAAAGTAAAGAATAATTTTTTTTATATATATCTCGCTTAGTTCTCGAGATTTTATATCTCAAAATTAGGGCAGTAAGGTTGGAAAGCGTTCTGGGCCAGAAGAAAAATTTCGCTAACGCCATATTTGATGATGAATTCTTCTGTAACTCGACGTGACAAATCGAAAGTAAAGAATACCATTTTTTGATACCTCTCATATTTCTCGAGATATCATATCTCAAAATTGAGTTGGTTAGATTGACATGCTGCCTGTACCAGAAAAAATTTCGCCGTTGCCTTATTTGATAATGAATTCTTCTGCAACTCCACGTGACAAATCTAAAGTAAAGAATACCAATTTTTTGATACCTCTCTTAGTTCTAGAGATTCCATATCTCAAACTTGAGCAGGTTAGGTTGACTTACCACCTGGACCAGAAAAAAATTCGCCGAAGTCACTAGGAAATACACAATGAATATGCTCAATAGGTGATTTGTATTCTTCCAAGCTGTGATGGTTAGATTGAAATACGGCCTGGAACAGAAGAAAAACGTCACCATAAGGACAAGGAACAATACATATGACTGATTTTAAACATTCGATATCTCGAGAACTATGTGAGATATACAAGAAATTTATTCTTTACTTTCGATTTGTCTCGTCGAGATCGATAAGAATCGACCATCAAATGCATCAAATTTCAGTGGGACGGATATCGTAGTATTGCCGGATTTTTGATTACAACTAATTTTCTACGTGCTAGCGAAGTTCCCAGTATCATAGTGGCTATGCTAGTTGGGGTGGGGGGTTACTGTAGTTTTCGCTGTGTTTGTTTTTCACCTCATCGTTCTGTGCGATCTCTGTGATCGATGTGCCGCCTCTGTGCTGTCTGTTTTGTAAACACTGCCGCACGCTGCGGTTTTTCAATTGTCCCTCGCGGACCACAAACCGTTTAATTAAGCCGCCGCTCTCTGTGAATGGTCGCGACTAATTGGGCGGCTGACGGAGTAATTGGCCGAGATTCAATCTTAATTACAGTTAATTGCAGCCGCTGGTCGGGGAGAGACTGGGCTGTCACGTGGGACCATTGTGACGAAAATACAGCGACAGTCCGCGCTTCTAGGCCAGTAATGAGCGCGTGAACACACACTACCAAACAGCTCATGCTTTCTCGGCCAAATGCGTGATACAATTTGCATATACACTGTCGATATGTCAGTGAATGCGATTATAACTAAAGTGGGAGATATACTCTGATGATACTGTACGGAATCTATCATCTTCACCTACCTGCACTCCCGATTACCTTTATCTTATCTCTCTTCTGTACGACTCGTATATGGCTCGCTGGTACCCACGACTTCGTTCGTGTTTGTCAAGAATTTTGAGGTTTTTATGTTATCACACTGAACCTTAAATATTTCCAGGATAATGAGCCGTCATTGAAAGTCCCGTGAAAATCGGTTCACACGCCAAAGACGTTGCGTATAGATTATTTATACTTGTTAATAGCTGAAAAAACTGAAACATTAGTCAAAAACATTATAGGACATTTTAGTACATTCAAGAACATTCTAGTACAGTTTAAAAGATTCCAAAGATATTGTAGAACACTTTCGTCGAAATAGAAAATGCCGTAGGTCGAAGACTTTCAACCACAATATCTCCCACACCCTCACAGCTACCAACATGTAGACACCATAGTGCACAATGGCAGATTTGAGGCTACTATCACCCACAAACACCAGTGGTCTACGCTAGGTACTTGTGGCTGCAAAGTCCAGTGTTGCCACCTTACTAAAACAAAAGTCGCTTGACTGGGTCTCAAAACTCACTAGATTGCGGTATATTTAGAACTAAAAGATTCGCTAGAAATCGCTAAGTAAAATAAAGGAAAGTTGTAAGGTAAGTAATATAAAAATATCTTAATAATTAGTATTTTCATTAAATTAATCATAACATTGTATTAAGAAACATCATCAGATTTCTTCAATCGATATTTCTTCATCGTCTTGGTGTATCGTTGGAGTTGCAGAACTTGCATGTGAGGAGGGGTATGTATGAATCGGAAGCTCGTAACTGTAGCAGTTTTTTCACAACTGATTCCTTATAAACAATAATTCGCTATTTACAGCTTTCTTGTTAGTCAAATTGTTCTTAAGAATGGTCATTGTACTGAAAATACTTTCTACTGCGGCATTTGAGTGAGAAAGTGATAGGATATGGCTAAGTCAGATAACTCCAGAAAGGTATTTGTCCAGCAGCATTCTTGTCTTGGGTAAGCCGTATTCCGTTTTCAATATATTATGTACGCCATTATTTATACGAGTCATGACGGAGGAATTACCTTCCCCAATTCCAATCAAGTTTTTCAAAACTCTGCAAGGTTTAATATCACTAAAAATCGCCAAATATTTTTTTTAGCGATAACATATTTAAGAATATCGCTTTCGAGCTTCAAAATTCACTAAATCTAGCGACAAAATCGCTAAGGTGGCAACATTGGCAAAGTGCAATATAGGCATATACATGCATATATATTATTGGGTGGGGACAGAATTATTTGTTGAAGGCTTTAAAGGTAAACACCTTGGTATCACTAAAAATCACCAAATATTTTTTTTAGCGATAACATATTTAAGAATATCGCTTTCGAGCTTCAAAATTCACTAAATCTAGCGACAAAATCGCTAAGGTGGCAACATTGGCAAAGTGAAATATAGGGACAAACATGCATATATATATTGGGTGGGGACAGAATTATTTGTTGAAGGCTTTAAATGTAAACACCTTGGTATAAGGTTTGATAATAAACTCAATTGGGCGGAGCACATTTGGCAGGTGGCAGAAAAATGTTAAATAATCCTTTCTAATTTGTGTGAGAGATGAGAGGTGTGCTAGAAAATTTAAGGAATTGGGTTACAAAGCTTTGGTATGACCATTGGTTGAATATGGTGGTGTAGTTTGGGACCCACATTTTTAGAATCAAATACAGGAACTGGAGGGTGTGCAAAGAAGAGCAGCTAGATTTGTTTGTGGAAATTATTGTAGGACTCAGACAGTGACTGATATGATAAGGGAGCTGGATTGGGAGTCATTAGAGGAAAAGAGGAGGGGAAAGGTACAGGGCATATGTTGGTGATGGAGCTTGGAAGGACATTGGTTGAAGAGTTAGGAATAGAGCATAGAAGCGGAAAGATGACCATGACCACAAGCTGACGCTCGATTTCAGGCATAAGCAACTGGGAAAATTTTCTTTAGTGGTTAAGGGTGTCAGGGATTTTAGATGGTTGCGGAAAAACTGTCTTTCGACTGGTTTGATGCAATCCTCCATCCCTTCCTATCCTGTGCTAACCTCTTCATTTCTACATACCCCTTACAACCCACGTCCTCAATTATCTGCTTCATATATTCAAATCTCTGTCTTCCTCTGCAGTTCTTACCTTCGGGGCTTCACCCCACTAACAAATTAACCAACTGGAAGATACGCACTTTTTCTTGCACGATGTTGTGGAACTAGCATAAGAACGTTCCGTTCCATGTATTGTTCAATTTATTCGAAATAAAGTATTTCGGAGAAGGTGTAATGACCAAGTATAAAGTATGATTACATTTTTATAAAATATGGTTGGCAATCCTAGGTAGGGCACACGTCTTCCCGCCCTAGGAATACACCCCGGACCCCTGAGCACAAAATAATAATGTTTAATATTTAATAACTGCAATGGAGCGCGCGCTAAGGAGGCAATTTCCCTAAACACCCATCCTCCCCCTTTTCTGCACCCACCTACATTTGCCCTTTTCAAATTTTAACTTCTTTCAAGGTTTTTGGTAAATTATTCAATATTTCCCTTGGTAACTTATTCTAATCCCTGACATCCTTACCTAAAAAAGAGAATCTTCCCACACCTTTGTACCGGAAATCGAGTGCCAGTTTGTGATCATTATTATCTTTTCCCTTCAATTCTTACACCAATATCTTTCCATGCCTCATCACCAGTATACGCCTTGTACACTTCCAAGACCCTCTTCACCCTCCTCCTGTCTTCCAACGAGTCCCATTCCAGCTCCTTTATCGTATCCGTCACTGATTGCATTCTGCGATAATTTCCAGAAACAAATCTAGCAGCCCTTCTTTGCACCTTCTCCAACTCCTGTATTTGATACTCAAAATGTGGGTCCCATACTACACTACCATATTCGAGCAATGGTCTGACCAAAGTTTTGTAACCCAATTCCTTTACTTCTCTCGTGCATCCCCTCAACACTTTCTCCAATAAACGTAGAATTTTGAAACCTTTTCCTACCACCTGTCCAATGTGTTGCGCCGGTGTTTCGTGGTATTTAAGGCTCGATAGGAGAAACAGACTTTGACTTTTTAAACTCCGAATGGAGTCATGGTAGAGAGACTGCATCATGAAGAACGTACTGTAGACTGTGCATTCCAAGAATCTGTCCACCTTTTTTCAAAAGCGGTTTTCATGTTCCAGTGTTTCATACTTAACATATTTATAGTATTGTGTGATTGTTTCCTGCGTTTTTATATATATTTAATACGTGTCTATAGCAAAGGAAAATATGATCCGTATAATAGATAACAACAATAGAACTGAAACTGTCATAACACAAAGCGTGATGGAAATTTCCAAACGAGATGTTTTGTAAAATATGTTCACTTTATCCGTGCTATTACGAACAGTGAAGAAATAAATATAGTTGACACGAGCTGATTTGCAAGAATGAAGCCAATAACAGAAATTACAGAAGGGTGAGAGGGGACAAATAACAGTTACACAGAAATTAATGATCTCATAAATCGTACAAACGGTGTAAAAAATAATAATAACGCCACCAGCGAGAACACAGGGGAGCGCTGCAGTTAAAATGGCGTCGGCACGGACCAAAGGAAGCAATTAAATGACGTCACAAAGCCGGCAGTGGGCGACAGTCAAAAACGTTCAGCGGACATATTGGATTCGAGGCATAGTTTACTAAACTACACGCATAAAAATTATAAACCAATAGGACAACAACATTAAAATTATCGCTACCTAATTTTATTCTATTTTAGAAATCCCTGACATTGTAAAATATTAACAGCACTATAAATATGGATACAAGAGCTATAAATTGGTTTAAACACTTTTTTCTGCAGATATATTATCTGATCTATAATGAATCACATGCAAAAAAAAGTCAACTCAATTAAAAATTACATTGTATTCAATAGCTCTAAATATATTTAGATCCTAACATATTCCCACGGCTTCACGCTTGTGGTCCTTTGTGTTCCTAGTAACTCTTTTGCCTTTTGCTTTTCTTCTAGGGGGAGAAAACTCACGATTACAGTATGTTTGTATTGGAGCATTAATCTATGATGTACTGGTTCGATTAACGTTTTCCGTGCTTTCTGACGTAGGTACTGTTTTTCAGAAAACTGAAGAAATAAATAACCACGAGGAAAATACCTGGAAAAGAAGTTATGAAACAGTGCGAAAACATTGCTGTGTGAATAAAATTATAGTCGTTTAAATCCAGTCGCCTCACTATGAATATTTTATGTCGTAGGTTTCTTCTGCAATATTTGTTAGTAATAACTTGGTTTCCTGGAAAATCCAGTTATTACTGCTGTTAAAATGTTTTAGTGCGCGTAAAAATGGTTATGAATATATTGTCGGTATTGCCATAAATATATATCGGAATGATTCAGCTATTTGTAACAAAATGAGGGGGCCTTTAGATAATATATATATATATATATATCCGTAAGCTAAATATTAAAATATCAGACATATAATTTTTTCAGTTATCATAAAAAGAATCATTTAACAGCAACTTACATATATGAAAAAAATTGTGCTGATTAACATGAAAACAATGAAACTTCCAATTGTTTCCAGCGTTGAGGTGACATGTTGTTTTATATTAATGTCCAACAAGCGCCATGCTTTTTGAACACATTATGTAATCATCAGTGCCCTACACGTCATTGTAGCTATGCTGTAGACTTGAAGCGGATTCTGCTTTGAGACTATCGAATCTAGTTTGAAGTGTATCGTGCCATATCGGCTTTAGTGCATTAGGGACCGAGACGGTGGCGCTGCCAGCGGCTGGGAGCGGAACCAAATTGACGAGGCAAATATTCTTTGGAGGCGACTGTCAGTTGTCAGGAAAGCTTTCTCCCGTCATAACCATACCCAGCCATCATAGACAGGCTATAAATCTAAGCATTACACCGCCTCGTACTGACTAGAAAATGTTGGATCTAGTTATTTGTGTTCATCGAGACGAAAGATGATTCAAAACATAAAGAACAGCCCTAAAACTTTTATTACATCTGAAACAAATGCAAAGAATTTACAAAGAATCCATAACTTAGCTTGATGACAGTTAAATAAAGATGTAAACAAGTCGCTGAATGAAATGAATAAAATAGTGGCAGACGAAATGTGAGTAAATACAAAGAAAACCTTAATCAAGTTCTGCTTTAGTATTTCGGAATGGATTTGATCTCTTGTTATAGGTATCAAATACAGGAGTTGAATGAGGTGCAAAGCAGGTCAGCTGCATTATTTTGCGGATATAATCGCAGAACACAATCAGCAACTGATGTGATAATACACCATAGACCTAACGCGCCTCTGTTTTGTTGTCGTCACACAATTTGACTTTATTTTAATTTAGCATTAATACATATCTCAAATCAGATTCTTTGTATGAATCCTTATTTGTTAATTATATAATTTCAGTTGTGTGAACAAATATCCTTCTGTTTACAAGTATTACCTTAAAACCAAACATACATATTGACATTTCCGTTCTAGTAGCTACTGTAGACTTAGGGTTTTTAATTTGACAACATTTGTGTTTACGTGTCTATCTATTCCATGTAAGTTTGATATCCAACATATCTTCACAACCTACCAAGAAGAATTTGAGTATCTGAATTGAATATTTTGCACATGACCTATAAAGGTCAATCTCCATTTTTTTTTTCTCTTCTAAACAATTTCTATCCAAACTTTGCTGCTGCGATGATGTGTAATACTTTCTTGGTATGTTTTTTGTTGCTTATAAACTTTGTCGTTTTGTGGTTATTCACCTAATACAAGCTACAAAGACCGCACGGATATCAGCATGCATTTAACTCTGCTTTCCGAATCTCATTATCCGTGAGATGAATAATAAAACATCTGTCAACAGAGTACGCCTGTCTTTCCCTGTAAGTGCTTTGACTTTGTAGCCCCATACATTTCGCATTAGGCAACTGTGCTGCCGTTCTAATGCGTTTTATTGCGCACAAAGTTCAGCACGTAATGCAATTTTCATGGATGTGACGTTATCCGCTTTATGTATTTTATATAATTATTAAAAGCATCCTCACCTCTACTGCTGCTGCTTTATTATTAATATGGCGCCTGCGCTTGACACGTTATATACGTTTAAAACATGACGGCGCTGTGACAAAATGGCAGAGCGTTTTATTAAATGTTTACGCTGCAGTAGAAGAGAAAGTTTGTCACACGGTGGATTTTTGCTGTTGTAACGACACATCTCTTTGCGTAAGGGAGTAGTTTATGTAATCACTAACTATATTCTGTTAAAAGTTGGTTAGACTTTTATTCTGATACTATTTTGAAAACTTCTCGAAAATGACGGTTTCAGTGTAGTTTTCTTGTAGTTCCTTGATTAACGCCAATAACCTTATTTTTTTAATGATGTAAAGTCGTACATTTTTTTTTTCCTTCTTTGTTACTTCATCTATAAAACTTTCAAACTACCTTTCATAACATGAAGATTTAAACGAAATCCTTACCTACCGTTCTGTATAGTTTTCTACGCTCTACGGTAATTAGCTAATTCGTCCTGTAGTCAATTAATTATGATTATTTTAATTATTTCGTCCTAAAATACACAGATTTATGTCGCTGGTCGCCAGGAGCTTTACCTTGCCCCAAAGGTTAATGACTACTGCTTTAAATGACTTAAATAGTTTCACGAAACAACACCGACAAATCACATGTCGCTTCATATTTATTTTTCCGTGAGCTCCATAATAATATTACACAGATAAGAAAATAAACACATCCAAAGATACTAAAGCACAAATAAAAAATATTCTAGCGATTAAACTCAGAAACGACTGTAAAACATGGAGAAGGAAATATATGGAGGAGAAGTGACGTTAAATCTGTGAAGCAGGCTCTAAACTCTCGCGCATGCGCAGTGGCGGCAGCGGCGATATAGCGCTTCCAAACAAATGATGTTCACATTGTGTAGATGCTGTGATTATTTCATTTTGTAATGTTATAAGTGTTTTATAATGCCATCTTGTGTTGCATACGGTTGCACAAATAGGCAAGAGAGGAAAGAACCTGGAATATCATTTCATAAGTAAGTTGAATTCTAATTATCGTTGTTGAAGTGGGCGGTACGAATTGCAAACTTCGTGCCTGTCTATAAATATTTAGTCATAGCTCTCAATGGGATGACTTTGTTCTCAAATTTTTGTTGGTGTAGTGTAGAAAATCAGCATACCTTGCTATTTTGCACATAATAGACTAGCATTACTTTTTAACGAGTGTTGAAAATGAGATTTAAAGGGGTGTGTTTTACATCGCGATTCAGTGAATTTAGTATTGTGCTTTCTTTCGTCACGTTGCAGTTTATACGGACAGTGTATGATGAAATTAAATGTGTTAAATTATGCTATGCAATCTAGGAATCTTGATGAAGCAAACGATGTTGTTACCGCAAATACAGTTTGCGATTCAAATACGCGTGTGGGTATGTCTACATAGTTTGATTCTGTAGCGGCAATTTAATGGAGATTGTGGTTAGGTCTAAATGCAGTCTGTACCAGAATGGTTTTGTTGTTCCATAAGGGACAAAGAATTTATCTATTACTGTTAGTAATTTCATGAGAACCAAGTTAGTGACAAAACGTGTATCGCGATGGAAACTACTTCCACTTCCAGCTATTCCCAAGCTTACGATGTATGGTAACAAAATAACTATTTTTATTCTGGTCTAGGCCTCATTTAACCACAAGTGGTAGTAAAAAAACTGAAATATCCATTCTGCATGTCCACCATGTAATTCATTGTGGCTTTGGCAGAATTAATTTTTAGTCCAGGCCGCATATCAACCCAATCCCAGTATATCCCGAAAACTAAGCAAGATATCGAAAAATTTTATTCTTTATTTTCGATTTGTCTCGTCGTGTTACATAAGAATCAATCATTAAATTTTACTTTGCGAAATTTTTCTTCTGCTTTTGAAACTCAAGACACTCACTTTTGATACAGTATATCTCGAGAACTAGGCGAAATATTGAAATTTTTTATTCTTTTAATTTTTATCTGTCTCGTCTTTTTAAATAAGAATGCGTCATCAAATTTACTTTGACCAATTTTTTCTTCTTAATTTCAACGAAAAACATTTCACGTTTGTGACAGAATATCTCGAAAAGTAAGTAGGATATCAAAACATTTTATTCTTCATTTTTTTATTTGTCTCATCGAGTTGCATAATAATCCATCACCAGATTGTGGCGTCACGTTTATCCTAGAGTCCCCTTGAGGTTTTTGTACATATTCCCCGTGTCTGTATGGACGCGGCCATGCCCCCTCCACTCCGGCCATGCACCCCCACTCCTCCTCCGCCCTGCTTCACTTCAATGCGTGGTGAAGGTCTCTTGCGTCGTCTCCATATATTCCTTCCTCTATGGCTGTAAAACTGCTTGTCGACTTATAAACAAATCCTCTGACAACTGACCCTGTTCGATATCTCCGCGTGTTTAAACAGACGCCATAGAAACATCCGGAATAATACAAAGAGAGCCGATAGATACTTCACGAACTCTAACAATATGTTAACCATCAGATCCATACAAAAATAATTACAAATTTATCAGCAAAATCAGTCCAAACAGATGAGAATTGTCATATCATTACTTGCAATCACAAACATTTAATTAATGTCTCAGGCATAATACTGTAATTGAACATATTACATATCAATTAAACAGTTTCTCTCCATAAAACAATGTTCATTTGCATGACGAAAATACAAAAATTCACAATCAATCAAAGAAACAATATACAATATATATTAATACTTTTGCTTTTTAAGGGACGAATACTGAAAAATTCCTTTCTTAATATATGATTTCACCAAAGCGGATCTCTTATTCTTTAAAATGATAGCTCATTTATCGATTCTGATTGAGTATGAAGGGAGTTAATGGTCTGTGACAAAAAATAAATAAAAAATAATAATAAATAAATAAATTAATATAATTATTATTAATCAAATAATAATAATAATAATCCATATGATACGCCACTAATTGCTGTATTTGTCTGGAATTGCTTCAGTAAAACGCATCTTGGTGAGTTCCTAATTCATATAGGGTAATAAAATATACCGCAACACCTATCTCGTTAACTAAACTATATATATTAAAAATATATCAATAATAGGGTTATCCCTTCCCGGAACGTCTACGGAATACAACAAGGCTGATTAAAATACACACAGCATATCGATATTTGATGCTGCTCTATAGTGGTAAGGCGATCAATTCTAATCGACTCCAGGGAAGCCAAGATGCTTACATCTGAACTGTCTAATATCCATGAAGTTGATATTTAATACTTTTACCTTTTAACGACGTATTTCCGAAAATTTTTGTTAATTTTTGATGATACCAAAGCGGAGGCCTTAGTCATTAAAATGATACCTCATTTACCGATTTCGGTTATTTATGAACGATGACACGTGGCTCGTCAAAAAATTCATTATATACATGTAATATTATTTTGAAGCGGTAAGCAATGTTTATATATCTATAAAACGAAAACCGGACATATTGGTCGTATAAAAACTCGTAAACTACGGGGCAGATTTCGATGGAGTTTTCACCGTTTTAAAGCTTATAATCTTAATTCACTTGTCTGGCATGTCTTATGTTTCAACGTTAAATAATGTAGGAGCATTAAATGAAATTCTGAACGTATGGTGAGAAATTCCACAGGAGGAATCACTAGATGCCGCATTCTTCTCACTAAACACACAACACAATGTCTCTGACCATAGCCTTTAATTAAAGCAATAAGATAACTTATAGTAATAACTATTTTGCACACTAAACAAAACTTTAAGTATTCTTTCCTTTAATTCGGGATATCAGTTTTAAACGACATAAAAACTGCAGGGATTTTCTTTAAGCAATATCTCTGGCCTTCAGCTTTAGTCTTCTGTTTACGATAATATTATTCCAGATTCACTTTTGATATTTTATCTGCAGAGTTAAAGGATCTGGCGTTTCGAGCCACAAGTATATCCATTCACTTCACAATTGAATCAAATGTGAGTTTTTAACATAATCTAGGGTTATTCAATAATGTAGTAATGAAATTTCTTAACCAAATTATTCAAGCTTGATATACATGAATCTTTTCGGACGAATGAAAATAGTATACGTGCAAATAAACTTCAGCCCAGCAGTTTCTTGATAGGGGGCGGGTGAATGTAAGTTTGTTTTAGTTCCGAAAAAGTTGGCGCGTATTTTATGAAACTTTGTACAAATGTTTTGCGGGAATAAAAATATGGTACGGTTACATCTACGCCATCTATACCGGGCAACGCCGGGAACTCCGCTAGTTATAGATAAAAAGACGCTCATAATATGCATAATTAACAACCACATATAAAAACTGCACCTTTAAAGCAATTAATTTATGACGAACGTGAAAACAAGTAGTACTACTCCTATCCGCAACTTAAACATAGCCGAGAAATGCGTGCTTGACATAGCAATAAACTTTAGTGATTGTTAGTTTCCAATGTTTGGCGCGAACACGAGTAATTGTGCCAAGCACCGAATGATATGTGAAAATTTAACGATTGGGTCTTATCAGGCGGGTAGTAAATTGAGCGTTAATATCAGACATCACAGCGGACAGACATATCTCGACAGTAAACACAGTCCAATTAGCCCTAACGACCCGGCCGTATCTGCCCCCGGAGGGCGGGTAATTACCTCTTTCTTGGTGCTATCTGACGCCATCACAGTACTGATAACCAAAGTGCGGGACTATTAGAACGAAACTCGTTGCCGAGTTAATATCATTGGCCGTAGTTCCAGGGAATTCAGGGAAAGCAGTCAGCAAAAGAGGTTGACAACTTTACACAGACAAATAGCGAATTCAATTTTTTTATAAGGTGAATAACACGCCAATGCAATTGAATTTTGTTTTATTTTGGTGTCGTACGCGTTTCGCCCTATTTCAAGACCATCATCAGCGACACCCAAATAAAACAAAATTCAATTGCATTGGCGTGTTATTCACCTTTATAAAAAATTTATTAACTTGCAATTGAGGAAATGGCCCACGATATCCAGTCATCAGCGAATTGTTTTATGCGATTGTGAGTTAGGGGACATATATCAATTAATTGTACGTGAGCTGTTTTTTCTTTAATTTGTACTCTTCCTCTCCCATGATGATATAGATTTGTAAGTTGTGGAGAGACACCCCCCCCCCCCTCCTCATGCAAGATTTACGTTATAATTTTTAAATAATTAAACTTATTTGATACGTTCATGTATTGTGCTTCATGCCACTATATACCTTAATACTGATGTGTTCAATGTACTACACAGGGTGAATCAAAAAGGAATTTACAGTTTTGTAACGATATAGAAATTTGTTGAGATATTTTACAGAATAGGTTGATGTGTCATTTTGTAGCAAACAACCTTAAGTTTGACGCACGTAGTGTGCATCAGTACACCAATACGCCACCATGAGCGCTAGCGTAGAGCGCAGTTAAAATGGCTGCTTTCACTGGTGCAGAGCGTGCTCCCTGTGTGTTTTGGTTTCATGAAACTAACTCTGCGACAACTGTCTGGTGTAAATTTCGCACCGAAAGCGCTAAAGAACCTCCAAGTAGCCAACAATTTACTCATGGCACAAGAAAATTGTTGACACTGGTTGTTCACTGCTACATGGTACTAAATCACCAGGCCCTTTCTTCTTCACGGAGAAAACTGTAACTGGTATTGTGTATCCGGATATGCTTGAATTATTTAATTCCACAGATCGATGAAGGTGACCGAGATGGGATGGTTTTTTTGTTTTTGTTTATTTGGCCTTTGGTACAAACCATACAGCCAGCTTGGTTACAATTTGGTTATTTATACATGTGGATTTTGAATAGTTCTGACGCCTGGTTTCATTTGTTATGCGTTCATCTACTGGACATCATAAAAGACATGTTCAATATAACACAATATAATACAAAATAAATATAATATAAAAAACAATAATACATTATGATACAATAGTGCAATAAGGTACAATATAAAATTCATAAGATACCATTTTTACATAAAATATTTTCAACTTAAAACACAATATATACTAATATGCATAATGTAAATACAAAATTCAGCATACTAGTTTTCTAAGTTATTCCAGTGGTTACATGTTCACTTAAGACACAGTATAAAGTGTACAGCCTTTGGTTACAGAAATCAGCAGTCTGGTTATTTCAAACGGACAGTGGTTACCTTTAAATGTAATGTGAGGTTTAGAAATGTGAATGTCATATTTCTATGTTGTTTCTTATTGCAAAATTGAAGAGAATCATGAAGATTTCCGCCCTATTTTCGTGGAGAAGGGTCTGCATCTTGGAAGGGAATTCCACCCCGTGTTTAGTCAGCTTTCTATTAATTCAGTTGATTCTGCCCAGCGGCGTCCACAGGCAAAAAATATGATCCACTAACGCCATCACATTCACAAATGGGGGAGGTGATCGCATTAATCCTAAAGAGGTGGCTCGCGAAGCGCCCGGGGTTGAATTTGAGCCTAGAGACAAAGGTTGTGGTCTTCCTTGAGATTTGGATGCCGTCATGCCAGTTTGAGCGTGGGATAGTTGGATGGATTTTTCTATTGTATTCACCTTTATGTGTATCTTTTGACCGCCACTCTCTGTTCCATTGTAATCTGGTTTTATTGCGGAATTCCGAAGCCGGAATTTGTTTAATTTTCTCACCATTGAGTGCTGCTGCCTTAGCTAGTCGGTCAGCTACTTCGTTGCCTTTTATTCCTGCGTGACCTTTGGCCCATATGAATGTCACTTCCGATCCTTTATCTCTGAGTCTTGCTATAGGATGGTTTACTACCAGCAAGACGGTGAACCACCTCATTTCCTCACGGAGTTCGAGGTTTCCTCGATAATCGCTTCCCAGGTAGGTGGATTAGCCAATCACATGGCCACCTCGCTCCCCAGACTAGACACCACTGGATTTCTTTCTCTGGGGTTTCATTAAAGATCTTATGTTCCTCCCCTACCAAACAATTTGGCCGACCTGAAAAATCGAATCTCCGCTGCCGTTGTACAAGTTACGTCCTATTTACTGCAACGAGTGTGGGAAGAAATTGATTACCAATGGGATGTTTGCCGCATGACAAATGATAGTCGCATCGAACCAAAATGACGCTTTTATGTGAGACTTGAGGTTATTTGCTTCAAAATGACACATCTACGGAATCTATAAGTTTTCTCAATAAATTTCTAAATCATTCCAATGTTCAAGAGTCGTTTTTCACTCATTGTGTATATTCTCTGTGCAATAAGAGGGAAGATATAAAGTTGACGTGATATGTTATTGACCTACCCTCTGTTCACATGAGATTTGATGAGATTTTGCCAGCCAAGCCCCTCCTCTTTTTAGAGTCATGTAATTTATGAATGTCCCATTAGCAGAAACAAAGCGGGTATACCAATTTTCCGAGCCGGGGCAAAAACTTGCCACACTTCAGACATTGTTATGCCACCCCATTGGCTGTAGTTGAGCAAAAAAACAGCCACCATATTAATTTGCTGCCCCATCAGACGTTTCAAATGTGATTTTGCCGTCCCCCTGAAGTTGCCGCCCGGGTTTTTTTGCCCCGATTTATTTCCCCCCTCCTCACTGTTCCGGCGCTGGCACCAAATTTACCTATCTTCATAAATTATCCTACAGAAACGTTTCCACCCAACTATGTAATTATATCGAAAGAATGGTTACAGTAAATGGCAACAACTCTCTGACCTTTCGTCTACTTTTGAACACATCTTATGTTTGAAAGTTCCCTTCCTCCGGATCGAAACACTCTCAGTTGCCACATAGAAGGTAATTAGAGAGATTAAACTAACGAAACGAGACTGCTGAACAGTTTCTTAACCATACGATTTCTACAGCAATATACCTCGTAGTGGAGATGTCTAAGGTGCAGCAGCCAGGGCCGGATTAAGACAGCGCGGGCCCCGAAGCAATTGTGGAGAAGGGGCCCTTTGGTTTTCGCCGTCCTGGGGAAATGGAAAGCTTAAAAAAAAAAAAAAAATAGAAATGAACTGGAATATTTTCTCAGTTAACGTATAGATGTCTATTCAGGATATACGTCAGAAAAATTTCAGCTTCAGTAACATGGAAACAGCAATTTTGTAGCATAACACGTTAAATATTTGCTCTCGATTAAGAAAATTTTATCATTCATTATTTGAGAGAAATTATTCAATGTTTGTGGCAAGGAAGATCTCACGCTTACCGGATTGATGGTAATTTAATAATTTAAGATCGAAATGTTTTCAGAATGTCTATCTAGCAAAATAGACATAAAACATTTTCTTTTTCAAGCTGAACTAGAAATGACGAGAATCGCATTATTCATAACCACGGAACGGTTTTTGCAGACAGCATAATTATATACAATTCCACAACACCAGAGAGGAACTATCTTTAGTCTCCGCGGAGACAAAGCAACACCTTCTGCCTGTGAAGAGTACTTCTCTGACTTCGCATACTCTTTGATCTCGCGTGAATACTCCAACAAACGACACGCCATTAATTTCTTTGTCACAGTTCCAGAGAGAATATATTTGCACCTCCGCGAGTATTCTCTGAGCTTTTCAAGAATTTCCGAACGTTTTTAAATGAAACTTTTTGCGAGTCGTTAGTTGAAACACTAAAAAGTAATTTCAATGAATTTCAACAACATTTGACGTTTATGTTTTAGTTTTTGGTTTTTAGATACCAGCTGCTGAGACTAAAGCCGAAGGATGTTTTGAGAAATTAACATGGCTGCCACCATTTCAATGCAAGTGATCGTAGCGCAAAATTAAAACCGAATCATTATTTATCGTCAATCATAGATGAAACAATTTACGAAATTTACAAAAACACCCGGAAAAATATACTAAAGCTGTCCAGTAGAAATAATTACAGATTAAAATCAAATACATCTTTTCGGTGTTGGGTCATGCTTTGAAATGAACATTCCACTATGGAGATGCAATCTTCTGCATTTATATTCAGTGAATTGACCTTTGACTTACGAGAATTTATTACTAAGATCAAAATCATAAATCTTTGTTATGGCACGATAATGTCTTTAGCTTCAGTGAATACAAATTTTATATAACATTTCTGTTGTAAAAATCTCTTTTTTTTTCTCTACAAATACAACGAGGACTAAATTATTAGTGGATAAGAGTTCACCATCTTCTGATGTAGTACACCAAGTTTACGTTAATGCACAATATTAATTTAAAATTAAGGTTAAAAGTGTATCCACGCGCGGCAGGGACACAGTTCACCCCACAGAGACGCAATCCGCCACGCACAACAGTCGCTTTGGCAGATTCAGGGGTTAGAATGAGTTCCAACTGAAAATCGCCTTTGCAATGCCGTCAATAAGGCTCAGGGACGAAGGCTTCAAAGAGCTGGATTGCATTCGCCCAACGGTGTATTTGCTCGCGGAGACATCTATTTGTCATTTTCAAACAAAATTACCTAAAATGACGAACAAAAATTAAAGAAAACTCCTCGTCACATATGACTGGCCATCGTCTTGCTGGAATATGACGTGTGAAGCTGCCTGCAATAAGCGTATCGCCTCGAGCTCTTAAACCTTCCTGATATTGTTGTTGGTATAGCCCTCGATACTAGAGGTGAGATCGCATGTTATAATCAATAGCCTCTATTATTTTTTTACTTTTGGCTTTACGCCTCGTCAACGGCTAAGGTCATAAGAGGCGGGGACAAGGAACTAGAAGGAATTCGGCCATGGCCTTTTTGAAGGAAGCATCCCGGCATTCGCCTGGAGTGATTTGGGGAAGCCATGGAAAACCCAAATCTGGATGCCCGGACGAGGATTCGAACGGGCGTCCTCCCCGAATGAGAGGCCAGAGCGCTAACCGCTCACCAACCACGCTCGTTAATAGCCTCTAGGCGTTTGTCAACTATGACGCTCGACAATGAAGTCTGCCCTACTTTTAATTCTTTCAATATTCTTGGTAAATTATTCGTCATTTCTCTTGGTAACTTATTCCCACCCTGACAACCTTATATAAAAAAAAATCATCCCACACCCTTGTGCCTGAAATCGAGTGCCAGCTTGTGGTCATGGACAGCTTTTCCCTTCCATGCATTTCTTTTAATTCTCCCACCAATATCTTCCCACGCCTCATCGCCAGTATACGCCCTGTACACTCCCATGACCCTCTTCACCATCCTCCTGTCTTCTAATGAATCCCATTCTATCTTTTTTATCATATTTGTTACTGATTGTGTTCTGCGGTAATTTCCAGAAAACAAATCCAGCAGCCCTTCTTTGCACCTCACCAACTCCTGCATTGATGCTCAAATTGTGGGCTCCATAATACACTATCAAATATAAGCAATGGTCTGACCAAAGTTTTGTAACCCAATTCCTTTACTTCTCTCGTGCATCCCCTCATCACTCTCTCCATCTAGTGCAGAATTTGAAACCTTTCCTACCACCTGGTCCAATGTGTATCTTCCCAGTTAAGCTTATCAAATATAAGGCCGAGAAATTTACATTTCAAGTCTTCAATAAGGAATTCTTTCGCCACCTTATAATCACAATCAACCTTTAATTTTTTATATATGTATCTAATAAAACTAACTCTTCTTTGCATTTATCGTCTTGCCATGTTTACCAACCCAGCTAGATATCCTGTCTAGATCACCGTGCAACTGTTGACAGTCCTTTACTGTTTTGATCCTTTTATGTAGCATCATGTCATCTGAAAACAATTATTCATTAGAATAATAAATAGCAATGGTCCCAATAAGCTACCCTGTGGCTCTCCCATAGCACAGGTTGAAGCGGAACTCGTTAGTAGGTAACATATCTACGAGTATATAAATAAAAATGTAAATGTTCATTTGTTATTAATCTTAAATATCCGAAAATTCTTCGCCGATTGCTTTGAAATTTTGGCACATCAGTACATTTGAAATCCGGCGTGTTTTTGTATACCTACGTCAATTATTTCGCCAGTTTTTTTTTCTTTTATTATGTTTCAGTGGTTTCGTGTGATTTTTTCTTATTTTCATTTTTTAACATTTTCTTTATTCCCTTTTCAATTTTTTTTTCGTGAACACATTGTCACAGGAGCGTTTGTGCTCCACCAAAATTGAAATTAAATTAATTAATTACATGTTCCGTGTTATAAAGTCGGCAAACCAGACAATCCATACGTCTGCACAGAAAATGGGGCAGCAAAAAATATTGCACACTGCAAGTATTGGCAAATTATAGATATTAGAAATATGTGCATTTTATATATATTTTTTTTTAATTCAGCCAGACTGAACCACAACAACGCGTGGTCGAGTAAAATACTACGTTTTCCTAAAATAAATATACTTTTTTCCCAAAAAATAAGTTGGTAACCATAGTCGCAGACCTCGAACGAAAGAATAGGAGTGTAACGGCATAGGTCTTGAAGACTGTACTACCATGTCTACCAACATAGCAATGCTAAATTCAACGTCTTTAGCTTTAAAGTCTACAGAGGAATCCGCCTAAGGTTTCCATAAAAAATATCATCTCCAATAGATATATACTTATCATCCCGAACATTATGACCACGTACCTAATAGCCGGTATGTCCGTCTTCGGCACGGATAACACCAGCGACGCGTCTTGGCATTGAAGCAATGAGCCCTTGGTAGCTCGCTGGAGGAAGTTGCCACCACTTCTGCAAACACAAGTCACCTGATTCCCGTAAATTCCTGGGAGGGTGGCGAAGAGCTCTGACGCCACGGTCAATCACATCCCAGTTGTGTTTCGACCGGGTTCAGATCTGGCGAGTTGTGGGGCCAGCACATCAATTGCAACTCGCCACTGTGTTCCTCGAACCACTCCATCACACTCCTGGCCTTGTGACATGGCGCATTATCTTGCTGAAAAATGCGATGGGTAACATGGTCGTCATGAAGTGGTGTACGTGGTCTGCAACCAGTGTACGATACTTATTGGCCGTCATGGTGCCTTGCACGAGCTCCACTGGACCCATGGACGCCCACGTGAATGTTCCCCAGAGCATAATTGAGCCGCCACCCAGCTTGTCTCCGTCCCGCAGTATAGGAGTCAAGAAGCTGTTCCCATGGAAAACGACGGATTCGCATCCCTCCCATCGGCGTGATGAAGAAGGTATCGGGATTCATCAGACCATGCAACGCTCTGCCACTGCGCCAACGTCCAGTGACGATGGTCACGTGCCCATGTCAGTCGTAGTTGCCGATGTCGTGGTGTTAACATTGGCACATGCATGGGTCGTCGGCTGCGGAGGCCCATCGTTAGGAGTGTTCGGCGCACTGTGTGTTCAGGACACACTTGTACTCTGCCCAGCATTAAAGTCTGGCATTAGTTCCTGTTTTACCAGTCTGCCCAGTCTACGAAGTCCGACATCTGTAATGAAGGGTTGCCGTTCAACCCCCTCGACGTTTGGGGGTTTCGCCACTTGTTGAAGACACTCGCCACAGCACTCCTCGAACTTAGTGCAATTTCCGAAATGCTCGTGCCGAGCCTCCGGGCCATCACAATCTGCCCTCGGTGAAACACAGATAGCTCGCGCACCTTCACCCATTCTGTACACTGATAGCATTCTCACTGATACTACATGCACCGTGCGTGTGTCTGAGTAGCAGTCATTCCTCGTCAGGTGATGTTGCTATCACCTGGACGGGTTTATATGGAAGTAGGTAGGTAGTCATAATGTTCTGGCTGATCAGTCTATCTTCTTCGTGGAAAACTATTGAGACAATCCAGAAGGGCGATAGTTAATGCAATGAGTGCTTATCAGTAGCCCTTGTTTCCATTTTTACTCAGACAGCCCTCTCTGCAAACTAAACACACAGCCACTGGGTGACTCCAAAGTTGGTAATGCCCCCCCCCCCACAGGGTTAGGAGGGGGGGGAAACAGCGCTGCCAACACAACGGCGCCACAGGGGAATGCGGCTCTACAAACAAACCGTCACGGTGGCAAGCCTGCCACCCAGGGAGGTCTCACTGCTGCCAACCCAACCGCGTAAATACGCTGTCTTCCTTATGACGGTCAAAAAATAAAGCTTCTCATGGATAAAAAATTATTCATAGCAAGAAATGCAAAAGTCAGAAGAGAGCAGTACATATATTTTCGAAATCAAATAAACAGAAAATGCAAATAAGAAAAGAAGCTGCAAGAAATAAGAAAAGTGTGAAGAGTTAGAAAAGAAAATGGTTCGTAGGTAAAGTAGATGCAAGACCAAACAAAGTTCTCGAGAAATGAACAAAGAGATGTATATACGGTAAACCTCTTTAGAACTGAGATGGTAGAGCTAACTGATGGAAGGAATACACAGAGAAACTGAACAGAACTGAATTTGACCGAGCGTTGAAAGATCTGAAATCAAATAAGGTGTTTTGAATTGATGAGATTCCCGCAGAACTTATGAAATACTTAGAAAAGGAAACAATCCATAGACAGTTAAAACTGATATCAAACAGTTACGTAAAAGGAAAGATTCTAACTGATTTTAACAAAAGTATCATATTCACACTTCCGAAGAAAGCACAAGGCTACAAATGTGTGGATTAACACAACATAATATACGCTTCAAAATAACTGACCAGGATAATATACAAAAGAATAGAAAGTATAGTAGAGAGACAGTAGGTGAAGATCAGTTTGGGTTTAGGAAAAACCCTGTACTACAGAAGCAATTCTGGCCTTAAGATTAATACTTGAAGGGCGGATCAAGAAAAACAAAGATACTTTTATAGCATTTGTTGGTTTAGAAAAAGCTTTTGATAATGTTAG
This sequence comes from Vandiemenella viatica, assembly GCA_031002005.1. Taxonomy (NCBI): domain Eukaryota; kingdom Metazoa; phylum Arthropoda; class Insecta; order Orthoptera; family Morabidae; genus Vandiemenella; species Vandiemenella viatica. The sequence goes on from CM061918.1 coordinate 132,407,407, forward strand.
GTGAGAAAAAATGTTCAAAATTTTAAAGAAGTCAGCAGTAAAATATCGAGATAGAAGAATACTTTATAAACTATATAAGAAACAAGTGGATATGATAAAGTAGAGAATCATGAAAGACATGCATCTGTTAAAAAGGGTGGGAGACAAGGTTGTAGTCTATCTGTAATTAATATTCAATTTGTGTGTAGAGGAAGCAACGATGGAAGTGATTTTTTATTTGAACATGGATGAATGTACGACGAGAGAAAAAAATCGGTATGCTACGATTTGCTGATGACATTAGGAGAACAGGCCGAGTACATTGATAATAAAATACTGGAGGAACGTTTTGGACTAAATATGAAGGAAAGCAAAACAAAAGTGATGAAATGTAAAAGAAACGATAGCAGTAATAGTGGATTAAATATAAAAATATGATCGATTGCGATAGGAGAAGTAAATGAATTATGGTAATTAGGAAGTAAAATTACAACTGATAGTCGAAGCGGGAATGACGTTAAAAGCAGAATAGCACTAGCAAAAAGAGCCTTCATGAAAAAGAGAAACCTTTTAGTTTCAAATATTGATCTAGGGAATTAAAACTCTATGTGTGGAGCACAGCACTTTACGGTAGCGAAACATGGACTTTAGGAATACCTGAAAGAAAGATGATTGAAGCATTTGAAATGTGGTGCTACAGAAGAATATTGAAAATTAAGTGGACAGACAAAGTAAGAAATGAACGAGTTTTGGAAATGATGGGTGAGGAAAGAAGTTTGTGGAAGAAGCTTACAGAAAGAAGAGACAGGCTGGTAGGTCATATTTTGGGACATGCAGGATTGGTTAAATTGCTGGTGGAGGGAACAGTCGAAGGTATGAACTGTAGAGGAAGACAGAGATTAGAATATATGAAGCAGATAATTGAGGACGTGGGTTGTAAGGGGCATGTAGAGATGAAGAGGTTAGCACAAGATAGGAAGGGATGGAGGATTGCATCAAACCAGTCGAAAGACTGACGACAGAAAATAATAATAGTAATAATTGCAGGAATGAATGGAAGGTTGCTTTAATACACCCATTACACAAGAAAGGTGATAAACAAGAGGTTAATAATTACAGCGGGATATCCCTTTTGCCAGTTGTTTAAAAAATATTCTCTATAATTCTTCTAAGAAGAGTAGAGAAGTCATTTGGGTGAATACCAAGCTGGATTTCGAAAAGGTAGACCTTGTTCTGAGCAGATTTTTAATTTGAAGTCCATCATTCGTCACAGATATCTGGCCTCCAGAGTCACAGTCATAACATTTATAGACTCCAAAAATCCTTTGATTCGGTGGATAGGGAAACCTTAGATAAAGTAATTCGGGAATTTGGAGTTAAATCAAAACTGAAAAACGTAATACGTGAAACCCTCACAGAAATTATATAAAAAGTAAAATTTATGGGCGAAATGTCACAGTAATTCAAAATAAATACAGGTTTACGGCAAGGTGATGGTTTATCGCCCATTCTTTTCAACTGTGTCTTGGAGAACATAGTAAGGATTTTGAAGAAACCATTAAAGAACATGATATTCCACCAATAACCTTGGGGAGAAACAACAAAGGTGTCAAAATACATTGAGTGGCATTTGCAGATGACTTCGTTGTCCTTTCAGAAAGCTTAAAAAATGCACAAACACAAATTAATCTCTTGGAAGAAATAGCTGATATAACAAGGCAGGTTTGTAAACTTCAGTCGAAAAAAACTAAATTCGTTACAAACATAAAATATTCTCCAAAAATTTTAATCGCACACATTGGCCCAATTGATATGGTAAAGAATTTCAAATATTTAGGCGAGACATTTGAAGAAAATGGACTAGAAAAGTTTGCAGTAGAAGAAAGGATACGTAAAATGGAAAGAGTGTATGGTATTACTAAGAATTTTTACAACAAAAAGTGCCAGTCTAAAATTCTTAAAATAAGACCGTGGTGAAACCGGATTGTCTCTATGCAAGTGAATGCCCGGTATTAAATTATAAACTGGATAAGCTTGAAGTATTGGAAGGGAGAATTATGAGGAAAATTTTGGGTCCTCTGAAAAACACAGTGCAATGGAAGTTAAGAATGAATGAGTAAATATATCATAACATTGAAAAAAATAACATAATCAATCCAATAAAAGGAGAATGATATTTTTTTTTGAGACATCTATCACGTGGAGGACTCCAGGCTAACAAAAAAAAATATTTTTGGAAGAAAAAAAATCAGCTATACCCTGGAATCAAGAAATTAAGAAAGATTTGAAACGAAATAATATCAGTGAACCGAACGCTATGAAAAGAGAAAATTTTTGAAAACAGATTTCGAATATGGCAGGATTCCAAGGTAGAGAGTAAACGAGTGAAAAATGGTTCGAAGAGAGAAAGAGGAAACACATTTCAATAATGAAGGAGTACTGGAAAGAAAGAAGGAAAAAAACAACAGGAGAGGAATTGAAATTGGCACGTGCTCCCTAGCTGGCCATAACGAAAAGAAGAATAATTGCAAGAAAACTACAAATCAATGTTGGAGTTACAAAAACCGTTGCAACTAAAATTATTGAAATAGAAATAGGAATGATGATTTATTATGTAGAAATACACGCAGAACGATAAAACAGTTAAGGAAATAAACCAATAACTGATCGGTTTACCATTCTGAAATAACATCGTGCTGAATTTCTAAGGAATAGTCAGTACTCCTTACTTTCTTGTAGATAACTGCGCCATCAGGGATCAACTGCAAAATGCTATTCACTTTGTCTCCGAAATCGTTTATAAAAATTAAGAAAAGGAGTGGTCCTATTACACTTCCTAAAGGGACAGCGATGTATCATCTAGAGTAGAAGTGGTTTCACCTTGAACTACGACATACTGTGACCGACAAGTTAGAAAATCCTTTATCCATTAACAAAGTTGATCCGATATTCACACACTCGCAGCTTCGCTAAATGACGGCTGCGTGGAACAGATTCGAAAACTTTCTGAAAAAAAAAAAGCCTCGACTTGTGAATCTGCATCTGTAGCTTTCATTACGTCAGACAAAAATAGGACGTAATGTGTTTCGCACTATCTGTTCGGTATAATCGAATCGTTTTCGTCTAGAAATTTCATAATGTTAGAGTATATAACATGTTCCAGAATTGTACTGCAAACAGATGTTAGAGGCATAGGGTCAATAATTGCAAGAGTCTCTCAGATCTCCTTTCTTGAAAATGGGAACTACCTATGTAGATACTTTCATCTCTTCTAACGATTTACAGTATGTATAACGAAAAAATGTTTCGTTTCCGTTATGTTATAAGGAAATACCTTATATTTGTCCGCAACACATTCATTTTTGAGTAGAAGACATATGTAAGAGAACCGTTTGAACGATTTAAACTAAATTTCCGTATATGATATTTTTTTTCTTTGTGGAGGACAGCGGCTGAATTTCTGGTCAGCTTATACCAGTGATTATCGCTGGAGATAAAGTCAAAGATTGAGTTGCAGAGAAGTTATCACAGTTTATAAGAATCATGGAGGAAGGAAAAATATGGAGGAGAAATGACGTTAAATCTGTGACGCCGCCTGTAAACTCTCAGCTGATACTGCGCATGCGCGGTGGCGGCAGCGGCCATATTGCGAATCCATACAAATGCAAAGTTCACATTGTGTTTGATGCTGTGATTATTTCATTTTCAGATGTGTGTAAGTATTTTATAATGCCATCTTGTATTGCATAAGGGACAAAGAATTTATCTATTAGTAATTTCATGAGAACCATGTTAGTGACAAAACGTGTATCGCGATAGAAACTACTTCCAGCTATTCCCATTTAAGCTAACGATATATGGTAACAAGAAAACTATTTTTATTCTGGTCTAGGCTGCATTTCAACCTAACCACAAGTGGTAGTAATAAAACTGAAATATCCATTCTGCATGTCCACCATATAATTAATTTTGGCTTTGGCAGAATTAATTTTTGGTCCAGGCCGCGTCCCAACCCAATCCCATCAATTTGAGACAGTATATCCCGCTAACTAAGCAAGATATCGAAAAAATTTATCCTTTATTTTCGATTTTTTTCCACGTGTTACATAAGAATCCATCATCAAATTTGACTTTTGCTAAATTTTTCTTCTGCTTTTCAACTCAAGACACCTCACTTTTTAATACAGTATATCTCGAGAACTAGGCGAGATATCGAAAATTTATATTCTTTATTTTTTATTTGTCTCGTCTTTTTAAATAAGAATCCATCATCAAATTTGACTTTGACCAATTTTTATTCTGAAATTCAACCAAAAACATCTCACATTTGAGACGGAATATCTCTAAAACTAAGCAGGATATCAAAAAAATTTATTCTTAATTTTTTATTTGTCTCATCGGGTTACATAATGATCCATCAGCCGATTGCGGCGTTACGTTTATCCTAGAGTCCCCTTGAGGTTTTTGTACATATTCCCCGTGTCTGTATGAAATTGGCCTAGCCCCCCACTCCTCCTTCGCCCGGCTTCACTTCAATGCGTGGTGAAGGTCTCTTACGTCGTCTCCATATATTTCTTTCCTCTATGATGAGAATATGAATTGGACAGCGGAATGATTAAAATCTGAAAATTACTAAAAAAACATGAAGAAGTGTTAGCTTGAATGTAAAGAAAATAATTATGTATTTTCTACATCTACATATATACTCTGCAATTCACAAAATTGTGGGTGATAAACAATGACTACTAACACAGCACCCAATTTCAAATACTGCCCAGTTACGTCAGTGAATGTAGAACGTCCCTATCCGCTTATAAAAATATTTTGAGAGATCGAAGAAACAATTTTACTATTGAATATTTGGAACAGTACCCGACTGTTTACGTTTACAAAGGTAAAAAAAAGTTAAATAATTATTAATTACCAAAGTTATAAATATGTTATTCAACAACTCAGTACCTGCATTCTGATTTTGAAATAAAAAACCTGAAAATTACTATTTTTATATTATATAATGTTGCATATTTTAACACTTTTTAACAGTTTTAATGAATATTTTAAGCATTTTTTTGTGCATATTTCTAGCTATTTGTGTTGCATATAATCCGGTACCTATTAATCACCAATATAACATGAAACAATCTTACTATTGAATATTTGGAACAGTACCCAATTGTTTACGTTTGCAAAGGTAAAAAAAAGTTAAATAATTGTTAATTATCAAATTTATAAATACGTCATTCAACAACTTACTAACTGCATGTTGATTTTGAAATAAAAAATCTGATAATTACTATTTTTATATTATATAGTGTTGCATATTTTGACACTTTTTTAACAGTTTTAATGCATTTTTAAGCATTTTTCGTGCATATTTGCATGCATATTTCTAGCTTTTTGTGTTACATATAATCCGGTTTCTAATAATCACCAATATAGCATCATATACCCTCAAAACATGGAGTTCCATTTTGATTCCTTTCGCCATTCTGGGTGCTTCACTTTTCTTTTTTTGACAAGTATTGTATTTATCTTGAAGATCCCATCAACAGTTCTCAGTTCCGATCCGTTCGTCGATCTACTATTTCTACACCAAGCCAAGTAGCTCCTACTTTAGCCTCCTTTAGCGGTAACGACAAGTAACGAGCAGTTGATTGGCTACCTCCTTCCTCAAAATGTAGAGGCATTATAGATCAAATATTAAAAAAAAGCCGTCGCAACGTTTTGCCATTGTCTTCTCTAACGAGATCACGTACCGTTCGCAACGTGATGCCACAACACTCGAGTTGGCGATTTCTGGTTCGAACCGCACCATCAAGCTGCAGCGCGTTTAACAAGTAGGTACACGTACCACGCGAAACTGGGTCAACTCGGAGTTTTTTCTCGAGAGGTTGGCAGCCCTGTGCCAGGAAGTTCATCACACTGGTACCAGTTCTAGGATATCTGACACTGATTTGATGTTTCTGTTGCCTTGTTTGGGCTTGACGCACTGTCGACATTGACTAACAAGCGGAGGCAAAGCAACTGAAAAATTCATATTCGACTCTTCCTGAGTGTGATAATAGCTCGTGGCCAAGGGTGTGATGTGACGTAGCTTCTTCGACGTTGTCGAGAAAATTGGCACTGAAATATTCCGCTGCGTTCAAATACTTTTTACGTTGCCTATTTTTTAAGAAGTTTGTGGAAGAAGCTTCTAGAAAGAAGAGACAGGCTGGTAGGTTATATTTTGAGACATGCTGGGTTGGTTAATTTGTTAGTGGGGGGGGGGGGGGAACAGTCGAATTTAAGAACTGTAGTGGAAGACAGAGATTAGAATATATGATGCAGATAATTGAGGATGTGGGTTGTAAGGGATATGTTGAAATGAAGAGGTTAGCACAGGATACGAAGGGATGGAGGATTGCATCAAACCAGTAGAAAGACTGTCGACAAAAAAAAAAAAAAAGAATTGCTGTCAAACATCCAAACTCCGTGGAGCCAAGGTTTTTTTTTTTTTTTTTTTTTTAATCACGTGCTTTCAATGTTGTTCAGTCATTGGAGATTTTTCCAATTTCCATGCTAAATGACGTCATTGAATTCATGTTAGAACAATTAATAAAAGTGTTGATTCTTGAGCTAAGGCGAACTTATTTGTATGATGAAGTCAGTAAATCTTACTTACTATTATCAGGAAATGTTATACTAAGATATGTTACGCTAATTAATATTTAAAGTAATAAACTTGTGAATTAAAATATTAAACCACACAGTTAGAACACCGCATATTAACGCTAAAATTTCAAAAATAATCATGGCACTATAGAACGTATTGCCTTTTTCAACAATAATATCAGATCTGGCATGTATATAAACGAAAATAACGAAACGAAGGTTGTTTAAAAAAGCAAAGGAACTCTCGAAGATTGTAAAATATTCTACGAAACGAAGGCAGCTAAGCATATATCTACTTGCAGAAGTCGGAACGCATATTATTAATGAATATTAATATGAAAAATAATTACCCGTACTATCGTATAATATCAAATATCGTAGTAGAATCATGCGATGAGTGACTAAATTTTATGTATCGTTACATCATAAAGGTTTAAAATAAAGAATGTGAAAATTAATGAACTAATTTCAAACAATCTTGTTGGTTAAGAATGATATGCATTGTTTCTAAAAGCTGTTTAAGAATTTAAAAAAAAAAATCACTAGCCATTTATCTCCCTTATTACCTCACAGAATCGATAAACGAGGTAACGTTTTAAAGATTAACCTCTCCGCTTTAGTAACATTATATTTTACGAAAGTTGTAAAGGCCGGACTGAACCCCCTGTGCCGAACGTTACGTTGTCAAGTCTCCTGAGTGGATGGGGGGTGAGTTTGTGGGCTTGAGGTGGAAGCAGACTTTAGGGTGGAAGTTTACTGACCTTCGGGACATTTACTAAGTCTTCTATTCCTCTTGCGCTGTCTTCTCTCTTGAAGATGTCTTCCGTCTTCTGATGATCTAAGCAAAGACTTGTGGGCTATAGTAAGATGTTAATTGATGTTAATTTGTCAGGAATCATGACACCACTCCATTAGTTGCGGTTGGAGAACCGATTAGGCAGGGAAAGGCCAGGGCAAAATGATAACCTAGCTGAGAATCTACCTAATAAATAATGTAGGTGGCTATCGTATTTAGAGTCCTTTTTATTAACCACTGAAGACTGCATGAATACAGTTGAGAGTGCGATCTGTAAGGATAACTCCCGATAGCCTCTACAAATAATAATTATTGACTGAGCCGCATCTCGGCTGCGCAAACTGAGAATGTTAACTTATTGACTGAATGGCGAATTGACACGATGGATGCATGGTGGCGAGGCAAGCTAGCGAGACACGGCCTAGCTAAGAATTAGCCCATATTGACTGGTTGGTGATGATCGACAAAGTGATAGCGAGTTTGGCTCGCTGTGGTCGCTCGTAAGTTCGGTTTTGCGTCACCGAACAGAGCGATGCCCTCTTAGTCAGCCGTCACCAATAAACAGCACCTGCTGACACTCGCGCTTGCATTCTGTTCTGACTTGAGGCTCCACTATCTTTACAAAATATTTCATATACCTAAAATTCTCATTCTTTCGAATAAATATATATGTCGAAAACGACAATGACAAAGTTACTTTTCGAATTTGACCGTTAAAAGGCAAAAGTATCGTTATTTCTAATACATGTTGCGTTTTTTTTTTTTAAATATTTTTTGATACCTAACCGAAATGGATGAATGAGATCTCATTTTAAATATGTATCCACTTAAATAACGTAATAATTTTTCGGAATCCGACCTTTAAAGGGCAGAAGTGCTAACTATGAAGGTCACGCGCGTATGCTACAGATCAGAACCAAGCCACTAGGCTTCGCTAGTGCCGATAATGATTGATCTCGTTACCGCCTGTTATCAGTGGCACATATCGCACAGATCTCGATGTTCAGCTTAGTTGTATTCCTGTGAGGTCAGTAACAGTTAGGCTTCCAGGAAGGGACAGCATACATCGGATAAAATCTGAAAAATATTGCTTCAGATAAGCCGGTACTTCTTTAAACCTACTACAAAACTCCAACCTGCTATTCATCGTATTTTATTTGCGAAATTTTGGCACGAATCAGTGTTTTGCTATAAAATTGCTATACGAGGTGCATTCAAGTTCTAAGGCCTCTGATTTTTTTTCTAACTAACTACTCACCCGAAAACTATGAAACTGGCGTTACTTCTTGACGTAATCTCCCTGCAGACCTACAAATTTTCACAACGTCGACTCCATGATTCCATGGCCGTGGCGAAGGCTTCTTTAGGAGTCTGTTTTTACTACTGGAAAATCGCTAAAACAATAGCAGCACGGCTGGTGAATGTGCGGCCATAGAGAATGTCTTTCATTGTTTGAAACAGCCAAAAGTCGCTAGGAGCCAGGTCAGGTGAGTAGGGAGCGTGACAAATCACTTCAAAGTTGTTTTCACGAAGAAACTGTTGCATAACGTTAGCCCGATGTGCGGGTGCGTTGTGGTCCGTCAGAATTCGTGGCACCCACCTGGAGGACACTTTTCGCATTTTCAGGTCGTCATGCAGGATTGTGTGTACAGAACCCACGGAAATGCTAACACTGGAGGCGATCTGTTCAACAGTCATTCGGCGATCTCCCAAAACAAGTCTTTCCACTTGCTGGATCATGTCCTCAGACCGGCTTGTGCGAGGCCGAGGTTGTTTTGATTTGTTGTCACATGATGTTCTGACTTCATTAAACTGTCGCACCCACGAACGCACTTTCGACATATCCACAACTCGATCAACACATGTCTCCTTCAACTGTCGATGAATTTCACTTGGTGTCACACCACGCAAATTCAGAAACGAATGATTGTACGCTGTTCAAGTAAGGAAAATGTTGCCATTTTAAGTATCTAAAATAGTTCTCATTCTCGACGCTGCCGCTATAGTTCCATCTGTCGTACAATGCTGTCGTCTGTGTCACGTATTAACAGCAAGTGCACACTCATTTTAAAACAATGCACATGTTTCTATTTCTTTCCAGTCTGTACAAAAAAAATCGTAGGCCTTAGATCTTGAATGCACCTCGTATAAACATACGGTATTATTTGCAAAATTTTGCATCTAGTATTAATTTAAAGGAATGTATCTAAGACTATATAATATCTAGGTGTTCTACTAAATTGCTACCATGGGACACTTTCAACTCGTGACAATTTTCCTACTTAAAATAGTCCCAGGATATCGCTCAACCTTCACAAAGCTCATTCCTTAATTTGCTGCGTCTCTTGAATTCTCTCTGCAACACAGTTAACTTATTACCTTCCTCCCTTTCTCTAAATTAAGAAAGGGGAAAAAAGTGACGAAGAACGGGAGACTGTTCAGAATGCCAACTTCGCGTAATTAAACTCCGCCAGAAGAAGTTTATTTTGAGAGGATACAAATGTAATAAATTCCCGTACCTGGACAGACGGAAGAGAATGCTGGGGATTGGTTTTGCTTCAGGCTAATCCGTCGCAGCTGATTCTGTAATTTAAAACAGTCAACCCCTCGCGTAATATCAGTTGGATATCTGCTCGTTTGGCGTTCAGTACGTAAGTAATCGGTAACACAGCAAATCGCGATACTAGTCATATAGGGCTGAAGTAATGACGTCAGCAATATGGCGGATGTGAAAACAACGTGAACTGGGATTACTATTATTATTATTAATTTAATTGACATGAAGCAAACGCTCCGATGGTAATTCCCTTTGTCATCTTATTACCCCTTTTTTACGTCCTTATTTTCGCTGCTTCTGCGGCCATCAGAATTTTCTGATTTTCTTGTTCTTTATATTTTTACGTAATGTAATTTCGAAAAATTTATAAATCAACTAATCAAAAGTTCATAAAGCTGTAAAACATTAGGCATTTTCCTATATTTCAATAAGCAGCCACGACTACCTAGCGCAGACCACTGGTCTTTGTGTGTGGTAGTAGACCCGAGTCTCCCATCATGCACTATGGTTGTCGGTAGCTGTGGGGGCGTGACAGACATGGTGGTTGAAATTGGTGGACGTGGGGCACTTCCATATTTCGAGCAAAGTTTTCTAATCTTTGGAATTTTGTAAAATGTTCTAGAATGTTCTTGAATGAACTTGAATGATCTAGAATACGATATATTTTCAGGTATTAACAAATATAGATAATATATATATACATTATATTTAGTGTTTGCAAGATATTTCAGATGAAATGGACAAGGGAGGCCAATTTGATAGTGTAGCACTAGATCTTTCAACGGCGTTTGACAGAGTAAGCCACAAAATGGTAGTAAATAAAGTAAAAACTATTGGAGTGGATGAGAAAGTGATTTGCTGGGTAGAAGAATTTTTGAAAGGTAGAAAACAGAAAGTTAGGGTAGGAAATGTAGTATCAAAAGAAGTGGAAGTAAAAATGGGTGTGCCACAGGGTAGCGTATTGGGACCATTGCTATTCATTATTCTAATGAATAATTGTGTTGCCTGTTTACTATCTGAAATTAGATTGTTTGCAGATGACATAATGCTGTATAAAAGAATCAAAACGATAGAGGATTGTAAACAGTTGCAGGGTGATCTGGACAGGATATCTAATTGGGTTAGTAAACATGGAATGAAGATAAATGCAAAGAAGAGTCAGCTTATTAGATACACAAATAAAAAACAAAAGGTTAATTATGAATATAAGGTGGGGAAAGAATTGCTTGCTGATGACTTGAAATGTAAATATCTTGGCATTACATTTGATAACAAGCTTAACTGGGCAGGACACATTGGACAGGTGGTAGGAAAAGGTTTCAAAATTCTGCACTTGTTGGAGAGAGTGATGAGGGGATGCACGAGAGAAGTAAAGGAATTGTGTTACAAAACTTTGATAAGACCATTGCTCGAATATGGTAGTGTAGTATGGGACCCACATTTTGAGTATCAAATACAGCAGTTGGAGAGGGTGCAAAGAAGGGCTGCTAGATTTGTTTCTGAAAATTATCGCAGAATACAATCAGTGACAGATATGATGAAGGAGCTGGAATGGGATTCATTGCAAGACAGGAGGAGGATGAGGAGGGTAATGGGAGTGTACAGGGCGTATACTGGCGATGAGGCATTCAAAGATATTGCAGTAGGTATGAAAAGTAGTGCATGGAAGGGAAAAGATGACCATGACCACAAGCTGGCTCTCGATTTCAGGCACAAGGGTGAGGGAAGATTTTCTTTTTTACTTAAGGGTGTTAGGGATTGGAATGAGTTACCAAGGGGAATGATTAATAACCTACCGAAAACGTTAAAAGAATTTAAAGTTAAAATTTGTAGATGGCAAATGTAGGTGAGTGTAGGATAGGGGGAAGTTGGGTGTGTAGGGAAATTTCCACCGGAGCCTGTGCTCCATTGCAATTAAATAAAACTCTTGAAATAAGATTCTTGACAAACATCGTTTAACATTAATAAATTCCTTCAATAATTACTTCAGTCTCTCTCATACCTAAAATTAAGCGCTTTTATGCCACATTATACTCTTAAATCTTCCTCAAACATTTTCTAAGCAGTTTCATTAATTAAGTTTATAAAATTTCATGTTACTCATTTTTTCTCTTTCATCACAGGTCGAAAATAATGTTTTCACAGAAAACCAACGCTATGTCCAACAAGAGCGACTAGGAGCTCTTTGTTCCTAAACTCCCTAACGTTCACCATATCAGACAGTTTTTCTCATAAGTTGTTCTTTCTGGCAGTCTCGCGAGCATTATTATCGGTAAAAAGTGCGCACCTCTTTGTTGTTGCAATTCCCCTGAAGCCTCGCACGCAATTTCGCCGCTGTCTCTCGCGTCATTTGTCTCCCGCCAAGCTCTTTGACGCCTGCAGTCAGAGATGTGTTTATCTCTGGCCCCGGGCGACAGTGTCTTGTTTTCCTTCGGCGCCCAACGGAAACAAAGCACTGGCGCGCCGCGGGCAGACGGATGGCTGTACAGAGGCTCAAAGGAGGCTAACCAGGCCGGCTGGCTGATTACCCAGGCGGAACACACTATCGAACATCGATAAGTAGCTGACCCACAGCGTTTAATACATCTCGCTTTTTCCCTAGCTACACTATAGAGGAGCGTACACACTATGCCAAATGGCAAGGCCATGTCAAATAGACCGAGGGTGATGGGTGAGCGGTAACGGCCCTGGCCTCGCATTCCAGAGGACGCTGGTTCGATTACTCGACCGGCCATCCAGATTTAGGTTTTCATTGGTTTTCCGCAGTCTAATGACAAGATGGTTCCTTTCGAAGGTCATGGTCGACTAGGGTTACCATCGTGGCCACAAGCCAACAATTGAATGTTACATGAATGGTGGATAAAATCCCTTGGGCCCGGAATTGACTTAGAAAAGATGAACAATATTAATGCTCAAACTGAACTTGCAAGGAGATTTAAAGTTCATGAGGTCATTTGCCAGCTAGCTTGGAAATGGAATTGAGCACAGATCCTTTCTCATGGATCCTTCAAATTCTCTCCAAACCATGAAACAATGATGGGCGATGGAACAAATTATCAAAAATCACCGGCATCAGCAACGGAGGCGTGCGGCGTTGGTCTCTAAGTTGTCCCACCAGTGAATGGACTGCATAAATCGACCAGCCTGTGATCGAATCCAGAGCCCGCCAGTACAGTGCCACTCCGCACTGTGAAGTGTCTCGACTCGACAACCGCTGACCACACAATCACCAAGTACATCCGCTTCTTCTTACCTCTTCCGAAACTCCTTCTCGAAGTTTCGTTACATGGAAAAGAAACCACGAATTAACATCTGTAGACCCCGTATATGATACGGCATTGGTTGTTTAACTTCTTCACAAAACCACGTGAGGCTCGAAGTCAATCTCATTCGCCCTGGCCTCCCACGCGTCGCTCACCCCTTCCGCCGCACTGACCTTGACGGCTAACGGTGCTTATCCACTCTGGGCGCGCGAACAATAGCTCGTGTCAGCCCACACGTTCTGGAGATTTCCACCGGATATACCGTTGTCAGCTTCAAAATCTCTCCTGCTCTTCCAACTAGCAACCTCTTTATTAAGTTATATTATTAAGAAATTAAGGCAGTCATGGGATAACAATTACGTTGATCAGATAATTAATTTACAAAATATTCACAAATATTAAATTAATCTGAATATAAAAAATAGGATATTTAAATAGTACGCCAAAATCCTACGTGCTACAATATACCTTTTAACAATATTTTTTTGTCTACAATAAAATTGTAATATGCTTTATCGCATTAAATTTTTAAACTAATACATAAATCAAATGCTCATTTATTATTAATGAGATACTCGCTATGCTTCTCTTTTCTCGTCTGTTCCAGTTCATAATTGAAAACATACTTTCCGGGGACAAATATTAGGTTGTGGATATCTGAAAATTCGACACTTGTCCGATCGTGGAACTCTGAAATGTTGGCAACCCTGAACCAGGGCTGAGGGGACTAGTGGTAAAGAACTTGGAAGAGTTATAACTAGGCGTAAGGTCGCCGGACCATGATACCATCTGTCTGGCCCGGGCGCCGGACTGTCGGCGAAAGAGGAAGGCGAGGAATGTGGCGGACTGGATTGTTGTCACCTGCCGGGTGGTCGCGGGAGATAAACTATTTCTTTGGAGACAGGGCGCAACGTGGAAAATGCTGCAGCCAGATTTTAAAAACAACTCGGCTCTCCGGAGATTCGAGGGGGGAGGGGAGTAAGTAACGTTGTCAACTGTATGAGTAATTTACCAAAAACACTTAAGGAATTTAAAATTTGTAAATCGGAAAATTGAATTGGGGAGGAATTTAACACTACAAATATAAAAGAATTAAAAAAATATATATATATAAAGCGGGGTAATTAGATGACTAGCAGAATTGCCACTAGAGCGTTACCTCCAACGCAATTAAATTAATAATTAATTATTTGATAAATTATTAAACTTTAGTATACCTTACCATAACCATAAATTATGCAGAAATACCTTATTACTGGCTAAATATAAAATTTATGGAACCGAATACCTTTATTAATTTATTTATAAATATATAGTTAGGATGTGATAACATCTACAATATTTTGAAAGCAAACAAAAAATTAGTAGCTAATTCAGCACGACAAAAATAAGTATTTAAGACAGTAAATACCTGAATTTAACTTTTTTTCATATACGTTTTATTTTATTTTCCCAATGGTAAATATACATTATTTTTTTCCAGTTAAGTTGGTAACCCTAGGTGTATGGTAACTTTATTGTTTGCCAAGCGTACTCGGTAGAAAAGGGAGCGTCCACAAACCACGTAGCACCATTTTGTCCTCTTATGAACCTCCCCTCCCCCCATTTAGCCCGACGTAGCTTTTCCCCCACCCCCCCTCTCCCCCCAGGTAGCACGCAGCTTTTTCCCCTTTTGATTCAGAAGACATTTTGTACTGTTTTCTCTTGTCAGACTTTTTTAAATTACATTCGGAGATAATTAAATGTAGGAAATAAATATCCACATGCTGTTGTGTGTTCTGTTCCTCATTTTAATTGTGACAAATAATATGAATGAAAAGCTACGTGGAGTGGCTCGGAACCACACGGTATCCGAACTACACAGTTAAAGCTTTTTATTCATAGTTTAATTATTACAATTTTTTTTTGTATTTGCAGATAAAGTAATTGTGACAACTTCCTGTATTTGCGGCTGAAAATTTGATTATTCGTTGATACGAAACTAATGTTATCGTAATTTTAAGGTTCGAATACCTATTTATTTAACAGCTATCAAAAGGCTATTGTATAATCCTTTGACTTATTGTTGTCTTGACCGCTACCTCAATGCTTTTGAAACAAGTGTTCTTTGACGAAAGCCGCCTGCTTATATATGTCTCTCGGGCTTTCGATTAATCGCTCTTGGGATGATTTGGTTAATCGCCACAACACATTATTTTTGAGTGAATGACATATGTAGTTTCAACTCCTTGTTATTATTTCGACTAAACGCAAAAAAGGTTACAATGAAGTCTTCACGGGTGTATCGCCGAATTGTGTTGTAAAAACACCATATTTCCACGTTTGCCTCCGCCGTCTTCCTCACATATCAAATTTCGTGTTTATACAACGAAATCCGGCGATACATCCGTGAGGACTTCACTGCAATCATATGCCGAAAAAAGTCTCCTATCTTACTTAAAAAAATAATTTCCACTCTAGAAAAGTCATTAGGTCACTTAAAGTAAAACTGAAATACTTGACAGTTTACATCTTGCTGAGTAGTTTCTTTTAATAACAATGAATCAATCATAAGATCAATCAAGGAATCAGCGGACATAATAATGAATTCCAAAAAAATAATTCTTGTACAATAGGTCAAGTCTCCTGCTTGTACAGCGACAAAAAGTTATGAGATCTTGTTCCGAGCCAAGTCTACACTTTACAGAGTATATTCACTTCACTTTGTGAAATAGAATGCTTTCTCTCGGTGTTATAAAACGTTTATTAAAAAAAAAAAAAAAAAAAAAAAAAAAAACCCTCATGCGTTAAAAAACTGTTTGCGTTAATCCCGCTGGATCCCGCGGGATTGGTGCAAGTCCCGCAAAAATCCCGCGGGATTGAAAACACTGCGGGATTGCAATCCCTGTCCGAGACCTTCCCGCTGTAATCATCTAAGTCTGACGTCACGGTGGAGGAAGTTAATGTCACAAAACGGAGCGTGTTTACCTGAGGTGAAATAGGATGGGGGGGGGGGGGGGTCGGAAATCCTGAAAAACACCTCACGTAATTTATGGATGCCCCCTAACGGAAATTTAAGAAATGTACAACGATATTCGGTGTTGGTGGGATATTTCCGGCAATTACACAAAAAAATTTGAGATGCCAGGCAGCAATTCATGGAAATAGTTATGAAATAGATAACTGGCCATCATTACTTTATCAACATTTCGAATTTCTGGAATACTCGGAAACGTGATGCCAGAATGTCGAAAAACGTTTTCAACGACCCTTCTAGCTATGAGAAGTATATAATTAAAACTTCTTATTTCATGTGTTATACTTTTCTCTGTTTGTGTGGTTTCAAGAAATGTTCATACAGAACAAATTTTGTATATAGCCTACTGCTTAACGTCTATTAACAGCGAGGTCTTTAGAGACGGGAAAGTATGGAGGGCAAGGAACGGGAAGGAATTCGGCCATGGCCTTACAAAGGAAGCATCCCGGCATTTGCCTGGAGTGATTTGGGAAACCATGGAAAACCCAAATGCCCAGACGGGGATTCGAACCACCGTCCTCCTGAATGCGAGGCCAGAACGCTAACCGTTACACCACCACGCTCGATCTGAACAAATGCATTGTCTTCAGTGGAAACATGGAGCCAATGTATTTGTTCCAAGCAACAATGACGCTTGGAGCAGTGTCAATTCATCTGCAATAAACTTATAAAACTTTGTGCATTTTAATATGTTTGCATCTGATACACGTCCGTTGGTGTAGCAATGCATGTAAAGTAACTCATAATTGGTGTTGACAGTACAACGCTAAATATCCCCTTATAATTGTAAAATAATGATCCACATCTCCTTGGCTTTAATGCCGTACAGTGAGCCAACAGTGATTGCCAAATTCTCTCGTATTGTCTGGCTACACTTAAGCATTCATATTCTGTTTTAGGAATCAAACATCTATTAATGAACATAATAATTTTCCGGCAAAATGTTCCCAACAACCAATGCTGTGACGGTAACGGACAGTTTTGAAAGAATTTTTAATCGTGGAAAAATGATTCACATTAATATTTTAATCAACGAAATTGAAAATTATTGAAATTAAAGTAAAAAATGAGTTACTTTAAATGTTTTTGAATAAAAATCCGTCTTCTAACAACTGTTTTTATTATTAACTTTCATCTACCAGACGCGTTTCGTCCTTCTGGAGCGGGGCATCGTCGGTGGCTATAAATAACATAATGTTATGATTATATTTGTGTAAGCGATTAAGTACATTAATAATAGACATATATTCATGTAGTAATATTGTAACGTCTGTAGGTACAGTCTGCTATAGTTATTCTATGCATTGTTTTCATAGTATCTGTGTTCAAACATAAATTCACTTCTTAATACTAAATTATCTGTATAGTTACAAGCTTTATGTACATACACTCTACTTACTAAAAATTGTCAGTCCGGAACAGTACCTTCCGCCTTATTCTGCACCGTTGTTTCTTCCTGCAGTTTAGCATTATTTCCTTTAATATTGCTCACTTCACTCTATTTATATAATTTGCTGTTAAACTGCACTTTGGGGCCATCCACAAATTACGTCACACGAATTTAATGATTTTTGGACCCCTCCCCCCCATGTGGTCACATTTGTGGGACCCCCACCCCTCCCTTGGTGTGACGTCACCTATTTTGCAATTTTAAATTTATAAATTAAAATGATTTATGTATTTCTAGTTAAAAAATCATATCAACAATAAATCAAACATTTAAGAAAATATAAAAAAAACGAATTAATGATACAAAATTGAGTCATCATGTGTCCATGGATTTTGAACCCATTCCTTGATACTGTTTATTATTGGCATAATAGTCACTTCATTCTTGATTTCTATAGTGTTGGGAACATTCGATGTGTCAACATCATATTCATCCAACCATAAAGCATAGTCATCTTTTAATAAGCAAAGAACTTCCCTGTTTCGTCTAGCGGCAATGCTTTGTGGGCGAATCTTCATGATGGAGAAAACCTCTAGTTGCCTCTTATGTAATTGCTTGTGTTGGTTAGTGGCTTTGTATGGTGAAAAATATAGTCCACAGATGCAACATGATCGTTTAAATAAGTATGCTCGACACTGGGGCAATACGAGCCAAAAAGTGACACAAATTATTAATGTGATGTCACAAAGTTTATGACACGCCCCCCTCCCCACTTGTCACACGTTGTTGACCCCCTCCCCCCCCCTCAAGGTGTGACGTAATTTATGGATGGCCCCTTTTCACTACACCAAAATAGTTATACTGTCTACAGCGATGTGTTTGTTTTGTATGTACAGTTGTATCAACCTATTTCTGTTGTTAATTGCTATGTTCACTCTATGTTAAATTATATCTTTTGTTTTTGTGATTATCTTAACTATTATTTGGCCGGCCTCGGTAGCGTAGGGGCTAAAGTGCTAGCTCCACGTGCCGAAGGCCGCCGGTTCGAATCCGGCCGCGGGCATGGATGTTTAAGTGTTGTGTGTCTGTGTGAATGTCCTGTCCGTCCCGTGGCGTCCGTACATTGGAATAATACACACTGAGAGCTACAATAATCACATAGAGCTGGCTGTATGACCTCCGTTGCCAAATGCCATTAAAAAAAAAAAAAAAAAAAAAAAAAAAAAAAAAAAAAAAAAAAAAAAAAAAACTATTATTTGTGATTTGTGTGCGACTGTGTTGGATTTCATGTGTTGTGGCGTTTTCTGTTGCTCTGTATAATGTTTTGTTTGTTATATTTGTAAATTCATTTAGCACCGTACAGTTAGAACATTTATGCACTAACTGCGGTACATGGCCAACAACAGAGTTACTATAATTTTTTATTTATTTAATTTAAAAGTTCTGATTAAAAATAGAGTTTTTATCTGTATACAGTTTTTTTTTAAACCATACAAATAGTCTCACATGTTTCTGGTATTATTTGCGAGAGTAATTGTGCAAATACAGCACTGCTGAACTTGAGGTTAGCATACTCTCTCCTCGTCGCTAAATACTCAAAAAGTTGCAGCTAATTGTTCTTCCGCAGTTACATATTTTCTTATGATGGCTACTTGCCTTGTGATCAGCTAAATTAAACAGCTCGGTGAATCATCAGTGTCGAGTTCTCTAATTAATTTCATGTGGCTAAATCCATTCTTATACCTTAATCTCTTGTTTTCTTAGTTAACAATTAAAGCCAAAACAATTGCGTTTGTTTGTTATTTCGATAAAACCAGTGACATGGACACCGTGCGTTCGTGCCGAATGTCTAAAGCAGACTGCAGATCAGGTCCCGTGTAGATGCCAGATCCGATTGTATGGCGTCTCTATCGAAAAAATCTTCGGGTTTTTATCCCAACAAATGAAGGTCTTTTTTAATATTTAGGAACCAGGGAATTGCAGTTTTGGGTTTAGAATCTGATAAATTAAACATATTTTTAGCCAGTCTGTTTCCCCCCATAGAATCGTGACCGTCTTTTGCAGATTGTTTCGAAGGTTTTCTCCATTTTCGTTTAGTCTTCTTTGATGGATCTCTTCTGATGGACGCCATTCTTCAAGTTTAAACCTAGAATTCGCTAAACAACTTTTCGCTTTTCCTCCAAATCTCCCAAGAGCCCTTTATCAGCTTTTAGAAACAAAGTTTTGGCTGCATACAAAACTACTGGTTTCATTACTGTTTCGTAAAAACATATCTCGGTATTTTGTGAAAGACATTTTTTGCTATATATCTCTCGTGTTTTGGTATGCTTTCCCGAATAGCTTCTTTGTCCAATCAATTTTTAATCACGATCTCACCAGGTAGGCTACTTAACCATAAGTATTAATACAAAGAAAATCTTTGGTATTATTAAAGTGAACAAAAGTGAAGGAGCAAACACACACAATAATAAGGAATTAATTTTTGGACAAAATACATTGAAAGCTTTTGCAGATGACCGTAGTTACTGATCACTGGATAGTGCAAAAGAACAAATCGAAGAACTAGAGAAACAGCCAGCCAAAGTAGGATTACATATATCTTTTGAAAAAAAACAGTTCATGACAAACCTCAAAATCTTAAACTTCGCAATGGCACAATAGCTAAAACAAATTGTTTTAAATATTTAGGAGAATGGATAACGAGTGACACAAAAGAAAGGACTGCGACAGAAACGAGAATACATAAAATGGAATGAGCGTTTTATATGACAAAGAACGTTTATAACATAAAATCTTTATCATTGAACACAAAACTAAGGCACTATCAAGCAGTGGTTAGACCAGAAACGTATTTTGCAGAAACAATTAAGCTAACAAGACATGGGGATCTTGAAAAACTGGAATAAGTAGAAAGAAGAATTTTGACAAAAATACTAGTACCTAAACCTCATAGTAATGCTGAATACACATTTAGACAAAACCGAGAACTATATTTGGAAATAGAAAAACTAACAGTTAAAATGAGGAAAAGAAGACTGAAATTTTACTGGCACATGTACAGAATGGATAGCAATAGACTAACAAAGCAGATCTTCACCTTACTAAACAAATACAAATCCAAACCCACATGGTTCATTGAATCTGAAAAGGGCATGAAAAATGCTGGAATGAAAGCAGATATAATAGACTACAGAACACTCTTTGTGGAAGTAATACAAAAGGCAGGTTTTCAGGAAAGTCAGAAATACATAAATGGACCCAGGAAGAAAAGAAACAACACTCTCAAAGAATGAAGGAAGTTTGCAAGAAAAGAAAATTAAATACAAAGAAACATAGCCAAAGTTGATTCATCGTAGCCACCAAATGGGTTATTCGGAAGAAGAAGAAGAAAGGGAAACAGCGATCTGAGGCGCATTTTCATAACTAAGTTTCATATTTTTGTATTTCGCCGCCAATTTACATTTCGCGTCTCTTTCGCGAGGCCATAAGCCGACAGTTGACAGGACATTGTTTGCAGAAGGCTTTTCCCTAATGACGGTAACTGTCAGTCCCGCAAATCCATTCTGTGAAGCAACGGGGGCAGCCATCTTGCGGCCGGACAATATCGACGGTTGATTGCTAGCCGCCGAGTCGACTATCGATAATCGAAGGGAGATTTAGTGGCGCGGATTTGTCGTCGGCGGTTGAATTGAGTGGTTTCCGCCGAGGAAGATGATATACGGCCAGCCACAATGCCACGTCTGCAAACCACTACACAATGAGAGGCACTGGAATAGATTATTGCCACAGAAAGCGGAAAGTGATTAAAGTCAACATCGACTGCGAACGTGAAGTATTTATGCGGTTCTCGGAGAGTTTTCTCGCTGGTCGTAAATAATGGATAGATTTAATTTAATAAGAAAATAATATGATAGAAACCCATAGAAATACAGAATAAACGACAAACTGGAATTTAAAATAAGATTCAGCAATTCGAAATGAATTTTGAAAAGTCACTGAAGAAACGGTAAAATATCTTACGATATAATTTCGTAAGCTCACTCACTCTCCTTGATAGCTTTCGGCTGGAGGACGATGACGTCATACGCCAGCCTTCGCACGCAAATAAACAGCGACCAGAGATATTAAAAATACGAACTATATGCGCAATTTAATACCTAAGCATCTGATACGAAATTATCTGCCAGAATACATTCATTAACTTCGCTTTTCGTATCATTTCTTCTTCTTCTTTATTTATTTTTTTATTTTAAATTAAGGTTATTCTTTACGATCGAAAAACCTTTAACTACTTTTCAGTAACTTATCGCTAATGAAAGCCACATAAAAAACTTGAAACTCATGGTCTCTGCTGTATTTTCTTTAACTGCTTAACGTCTCTTAACAGCGAGGTCTTTATAGACGGGAAAGGATGGGGGGCAACGAATGGGAAGGAATTCGGCCATGACCTTTTGAAGGAAGCATCCCGGCATTTGCCTGGAGTGATATGGGAAACCATGGGAAACCAAAATCTGGATGCCCGGATGGGGATTCGAACCGCCGTCCTCTCGAATGTCTGCTGTAACTTTACGTATTTCACTGACCACTTTCGCTAATGATCTTTGTTCGTGTTTGCTGTACGTGACTAATTAAATTATTTAAAGATGACATCAGACTTCAGACATTCCTCCTAAACGAATATTCTGACAATTAGTTTCTTAACTGCTTAGTAATCTGTATTAAGTTCTCTGGTCGCTACGGACACGATGAGCAAAGATTACATAATGAATGTTTGGGCAGACTCAATCAAGAACAAAGCGATACTTCCGAAGCAATTGCGCACTCCATTCAAAGTAGATAGAAATTCTTCCAGATTTTCAGAGTGAATATTTAGGGTCACATGCAAGTCAAATTTGTATTTCCGCCAATTCGAATCTATCAACCACAACCTTTGAAATAATTATAAAATGCAACGATTTTCTCTGTTAGTGTTTAATGCTTCTATTAATAATTTAAGTTTTTCAAGCTCAACAGATTTCATTCAGATTTTGCACAATGCACCCTTAAGATGAAAGTTCGTATTAACTAGGGTTCGGCTACTGATGACCAAAAAATAGAGAAATATGCGTGCAAATATGACCTTAAAAATTGGTAAATATGACCTAAAAAAGCCAAAATATGACGAAACATTTCTGCAAGAAGGTTTTGAAATCTTCATTGTTCACTTTATAAGGTGGGAGTTTGGTGGATAGCACACATTTCACATTCGGAAGATGACGAAGTTGTACGTATATACCGATATATATATATATATATATATACATATATATATATATATACAGGGTGTTACAAAAAGGTACGGCCAAACTTTCAGAAAACATTCCTCACATACAAACAAAGAAAATATGTTATGTGGACATGTGTCCGGAAACGCTTACTTTCCATGTTAGAGCTCATATTGTGGACGGCTGTGATACAATACGCCATTCTCCAGGGCTGCATCAGCGCATCAGGGATTCCATGCGACGGAGGGTGGATGCATGTATCCTCGCTAACGGAGGACATTTTGAACATTTCCTGTAACAAAGTGTTTGAAGTCACGCTGGTACGTTGTGTTGCTGTGTGTTTCCATTCCATGTTTAATGTGATTTGAAGAGAAGTAATAAAATGAGCTCTAACATGGAAAGTAAGCATTTCCGGACACATGTCCACATAACATATTTTCTTTGTTTGTGTGTGAGGAATGTTTCCTGAAAGTTTGACCGTACCTTTTTGTAACACCCTGTATATATACATTATTAATCATTATTGCCCTTGAGGACAGTGTTTAAACTCAAATTATCCATGGTTATTCAGTTTTTGTTTGTATTTGTCTTCTTCCTCTTTTCTTCCCAAAACCTCTTCATACGCTCACTCTACTCCTGTTTCCTTTGTTCTGTCCATTTTGTTCCTGTTTTCTTCTGTATTTTAAATTTTGTGTTCGTAATTTTGTTCCTGAATTGTCTCCTTTCCGGCACCATTTCCTTGCTGGTGCCTGCATGATTCAAGTCCTCTTCTATTTCCTGGAACCAATTGGATTTCCTGCGCGAACCATTTACTGCATCAAAGATCCTCTTTGTGAGTCTAGTGCTGTTCATTCGCTGTAAATGTCGATAGAATTGTAATCTACGTCTTCTGATCATGTCTGTCAATCTATCTGTTTGTTCGTATAGTTCTGTCGTTGGTCTTTTCATCCATATGCCGTCTTTATATATTGCTCCAAAAAATTTTCTAAGGATTTTGCGTTCAACTTTTTCCGCTTCTGTGATGCCTGAAGCTCCAATCGTGGTTGTTTCTGATGCATATAATGCTTCTGGCAGTACCACTGTATTGTAATGTCTGAGTTAGGACTGTATTGATATATTATATGTGCTGTATGCTTTGTAGAGTTTAATGCTGTGAGTCATTGGTCTTGTGTCTTGCTGTATCATAATGCTGCTGCACACGAAATCGCTTTGTTGAAGTCACTTTAATTTCACATAATTTACAGAAAAGTACTCTTTCATTAGTACTAAAACTCTCCTCTCCAAATTCCTTTACGTACCTCCGTAACTTCGCACTTTCAGAAAATTTTGTTTTCGGCGTGGTGGTACTCACTGATCCACTGCAGATTCAGCACTGATTGTGGATTATTTGAAATAGTATTGGCAACAGTGAGACATCTGATAAAGCACCGAAGTATTTTTGTGAGTGCTTTGGAAGGTACTGGAAATTGAAAAAGAAAGGACATCGAAAGTTCCAGATGGTGAATGCGCAACGATTACACCATCATGAAGACAATGGCGGAAAACAGACAGGAATGCACAAGATTAAGAGAAGACATTATTAACTGTAAAAATACAACAGTATTCTTTGGTCTGACTGTTTTTTCTAGCCGTTTCACAAAAAGTGTTGTTCGCTTAACATAGACTCTTCTTAAAAAACCTCGACAACAGAGAAATACACGCGCTGCCTCTATACATTTTTGTTTAATTTGTTTACATATTTCCTCAATTTTGAAAGTTTGACAACTGCGAGGTTAATGATTCCTTTTTCCGTTTAACATGGCCCGTTATGAATTCTGGATTTAAACCAAAAATTACGAAAGATTAGTACAAACCATTATCTTGATAAATTTTATTCATTACTCACTACATAATTCTTCTCTAATTTTTCCAAAATTGATTATTTATTTCACATTCAGTATAGAATTTCTCACAAGCTTAACAAATCTTAATTCAACGACTGTCAAGTCAAAACTCTATTACTAAAACATCCATGACAACCACCAGTCCACGATAAACAAAACATCAATGCAGTCAGCGATATTCATTGTATAGCTCTTGGCATTACATGTTTGCCAACTTAAACATCCCACCATAGTATTTTTTTCTATCACTTACACTAGTTATTTTACAATTAACTAACCCTATGGTTGTTATATCACACAACGTAAGTTTGTTTTCCACTGTCGGAATAGTTTGTGTTTATCAAAGCTGAGCGGATTATTAATACAGGGCAACGCATTCGTACGGAATGGCGTGGCTGTGAGGTTGGCAACCCTGGTGCGTGGTTCCCGGGAGATAGCGGCGATTTAAGGTTGCGCTGTGAGAGGTAATCCACCCCTCCATGTCGTAACTTTCATCCCCGCTTTCTCCCTTTCTTTTTTTTCTCTCTTGCTTCTCTACGATTCCAGATTCTATTTTTTTTGTCACTATTACACTCTTTTGCCTTCCTCTTTCCAGCGTGATCGCTAGTGGAGATGCGGAAGGGTGAAGGACATGAGGTATACAGCCATGTTCGAAATGTTCTTACCCTCAGACAGATAGGGCGTTGCTAGCGCCAAACCATGAACCGTCGAATCTGGTGAGTATAGCTATCGGAAAGTAAGTAAAAGTTTCCCAAGAAATTTCGCAGATTCATTCGACATTACAACTTTCAAATATTCGGCACCAGCATCTATTTGTGCCATTCTATTATCTTCTCGCTGTCTCTGTAATACCACGTACCACATCTTTTTTTGTTACCGATTCGGGAGGACACCGGTTCGAATCCCCGTCCATCCTGATTTGGGTTTTCCATGGTTCCCCAAATCACTCCAGGTGAATGCCGGGGTGGTTGATTCAAAAATGCCATGGTCGAATTCGTTCCCGTTCCTTGTGCCCAGTCCTTCTCGCCTCTAATGACCTCGACGTCTACGTGTTGTAAAGCCATAAAAAAAGAGAGATGCTATCGATAGTACGCTTATTTTGTTTGATCTGCTAAAGGGGAAACCAGAATTAAGACTAAAAGTCGGAGTATGTATTCTCATAAAACGCTTTATCTTGGTCGCGATGTTCTGTCACGCAGTAACGTCACAATATGACGTCACGCTTTTCGCCTCCGCTGCGCCACTTACGACCAGAGATGTTGTTCTAGGTTTTGCAAGTTAGTCAATAACAGCTCTATCTAGCTAAGCTATTAAGCAGTTGGCCATTGGTAATCAGTGTATTCAAGCAATGGTCTGACCAACGTTTTGTACCCAAATTCCTTTACTTCTGTGAGACATCCCCTCATCACTCTCTCCAACAAGTGCAGGATTTTGAATCCTTTTCCTACCACCTGTCCAATGTGTCCTTCCCAGCTGACCTTGTTAACAAACTTAATGCCAAGATATTTTCATTTCTAGGCTTCTAAAAGCAATTCTTTCCCAACCTTACAGTCATAATCAACCATTAGTTATTTATCTGGGTATCTAATAAGCTGAATATTCTTTGCACTTATCTTCAGCCCATGTTTACCAATCCAAGTAGATATACTATCCGTATCACTCTGCAGCTGTTTATAGTCCTCTACCGTTTTGATCCTTTTAAAATGCATTATGTCGTCTGCAAAGAATCTAATTTCTGAGAGTAGCTAATTTCTGTTACTCTGGTTTCTACCTCTTGTTAGGTACTTCGGTGGTTTAATTACAGTAGTAATTAATTAAATAGTCCACCGTAAGACTCAGTTTAAGATTTTGTTTATTTTCGAAACAACGTCAGTGATATTGTTTACAAGCAAAGATACAATCCAGAGATACTACTAACGCAATCTTTGCCATTTCCAAAGTGAATCTGTATAAAACTACTGTAAACTAAACTCTGTCCTTCTGCTGATTTCTTTATATAGGCTCTATCGAAATTTCTGGAATTCTTAAAAAGTTTCCGCCAGATATTTCTCGAACATTAACTATTACTCAAACAATTAAACATATTAAAAACAATCAGAATTAATACATAATCACTTAACATAATTACAAAATGGTCAGAAATGGAAATTAAAGATACTTAAACACAAAATTATTTACAGAAATCATTTTAAACAGCAGAAAATTGTCCTGTAGACATCGTAACTTGCATTAATATTTGGAATTACACATATTTAAGCAATTCTCTTGCATTATTCTGTTCTTAAACATATTAAATGGCCTTTAAATAATTCCCTTTCATAAAATAAAGTCTATATACACTGATTTAGAAGAAATTTCAAAACAAACATACCAGATCATATTCAAGCAAACTTTAGCTCATTTCAGATACTTCATTAAATACAATACTATTCAAAATTCAGGTATGAGGGCTGTTACTCTCTGGTTCACAGCCATTTTCTGCACTTATTATTCCACCCAGATATATATGTATATATATATTTAGTGGACAGACAAAGTAAGAAATGAAGGAGTTTTGGAAATGATGGGAGAGGAAAGAAGTTTGTGGAAGAAGCTTATAGAAAGAAGAGACAGGATGGTAGGTCATATTTTAAGACATGCTGGATTGGTTAATTTGCTGGTGGAGGGAACAGTCGAAGGTAAGAACTGTAGAGGAAGACAGAGATTAGAATATATGATAATTGAGGACGTGGGTTGTAAGGGGTATGTAGAGATGAAGAGGTTAGCACAAGATAGTAGGGGATGGAGGATTGCATCAAGCCAGTCGAAAGACTGATGACAAATATATAAATATATATCTATACTTATGTCAGCTTTATTCGCTTGGTGTCCTCAATGTTAATTCCACAGGCTTGTTTGCTGCCAGCCAGTACTTCAGTCTGCTTGGTGTTGGTCTTTTGCTCTAGTTTATCTTGCCTCACCCAGACTCTCTAGCAACATCTATGGAGAGACAATATAACCAAATCATCTACATCGGTCGAATATAAACAAACGAAATGGAAGTAATAATTAATACGCGGAGGTAATTTGATTCGGAAGAGGATTCGCGGCAAGAAACGAGAACCGGGATGGGGATTTGAACCCGTGTCCCGCCGAATGCGTTACCTATTGAAGCGGGTACGGTATACCGCTGTATAATGGTAATTAACTATTATTTTAAATTTACCAAAATGCAAATGATTATTTTATTGTGGATGAAAAGGGTTCTCAAAATGATTTATTGATCACTAATAAGAATGAAAAAGTCATAACCTGACCATATATTCTTTAAATGAAGGCCAACAGACATATGGTGATTCAAATTTAATAATGATAAACAATCAAAAATTATTCACAAACAACACCTTTGTCCTACCTGAATGGCCATTAAAATTAAGTAATACAAGACAACAAAATATCCGTTCAGATTTTTGTATACATACTAACAGTTTACAGTTTTCGGCAAGACACGTAATGAGATTATCTGATAAATGCTCATGTCCTTCGTTTCAATCACAGAAACTACTGAATTCAATTTACAAAATGCCACGGCTAATATCTCAGTTTATATATCGGAGAGTGAGAATTCTTATCGTGCGGACTTCTCCGCTCAGAGCGTTATTTCGGGTAACCACGGAGGTTTAAAGTGCAAACACAATATTATTAACTGGTGCAATGTTTGTCTTTTACCGTCTGTCCAGCATTAACGTAGTCAGCAAACTCCGACCCCTCACTGAATTTATCTGTCACCTTGTGACTCAAAATGAGGACACAACCGATCGCATGATATGCTGTCGGTTTTCTGGGTCGTTCTTGTGCGGAAGCACAAGTGAACAGGAACCAGTGAGATCCAAAAAAGACCACGAGAAGAATCTCGCGCCATCTTTTAAAACCTCGGGATGCTCTTCTCCTCCTTCGTTGATTTTCTCTGGTCCTATCGTCAATGTAGACGTTCCTGTCTCTCTCCTCATTGGCGGACATGAAACAAGATTATACAAAAAAAGAACTATTCTCTAAACTAAATGCTATTGGCAAAACATTCGCCCCTCCAAGCACTCTCAGGTTCAACACACTATTCCTTTGACGGGGTTGGAGGATTTTTTCGGAAACTGTCGTATTTTTTTCGTGTCCACTCGGTTTTACTATTTTCACGCAGTGAGCACTCACAGAATATCTAATTTGGCGTGTCTTGACGTTATCACGTATCTGCATTGGTCACGTGATATATATCTCACCCGTCAACGCTGTCCATGCAACGAACTGCGGCCGACCCCATACTGAGCAGTGAAAGGTCGTAAATCTGCCTTTACAAACTGGCAAGTCCCCTTGTGTTTCGTCTTTCTTCCAGCCTGAATGGAGAATTCGCCGTAATGCACTTGATTTCGCTGACCCCTGTCCTGCAGAATGTCCTTCTAAGCCAGCGTAAAGCGTGCCTTGTTTCTTTACCCACATACCTCATGTTAATGTGGTTCTATGTCTCACCACACTATCTCCCACAACGCTTCGTCTCTCGTAGAGATGAGGCGCTACACTTCAGTATGGAGACATATAGCGCTCATCGCTGTGTTAGAGCGAACTTTGACTGCAAGTCAGGCGATAATGACGCAGATCAACGTTCCGAGAGAGGTTGACGTCATTATTTGTTGTATTGCCGCTAGAGGCAGCGATAATGCCTCGAGCAGTTTAGCAACATGGCGGAGTTTGTCGAGAAGTTGTGGATGGTGCTCGAGACAAGTTGCCGATAAAGTTGGCAGCAGTGGAGCGGGGTAAGCACCTCGCAATACGATCCTGCGTGACTGGGGATGAGGCACTGTGCGCTGAAGTGATGTGCAGGCGAATTAGCGGCGTCTCAGCACGCCAGTTAATGCCTTCGCTCGCTGGAGTGGCAAACAAACATTTAGAATCGAATAGTTCCACAAAGTGGATACGGGGAGGCGCCACCGTCGACGAAACGGAATCTGTCCCTTGAGCCGCGAATATACTCATTAACAATCCGAACACATTGCTAAGCCGGTTGTCGTTAGGGTGCTAATTACCCCACTGTCGACGCGCCCTAAAGCCCCAATAACAACAACAACAATTTGAAGATCTCACTCTGTGTGGAACACAATGGAGTCGTGGAAACGATGTCTATGCTCGTTCGATTTATCACTGCCAAATCGACCTCCACCAGCCAAATACAGTGCAGAGGACCGAGCCTGGACGTAAGCTCGAGCCTGACAGTAGGCTCGGTCTATTATTCGCGTGCTGCGTGGGGACGAAGCCACGCTGGCACAATCGTAACAGCCACGAATATCATCGCAGTCTTAAAATCACTAATTCGAAGAATAAGGTAACTAAAAAATAAAGATTATGAGTCTTTTTCTCGTTATTTTCTATGTGCTGTTGTATGAAAAGTAGTTCATGGAAGGGAAAAGATGACCATGACCACAAGCTGGCACTCGATTTCAGGCACAAGGGTGTGGGAAGATTTTCTTTTTTTAGGTAAGGGTGTCAGGGATTGGAATGAGTTACCAAGGGAAATGATGAATAACCTACCGAAAACGTTAAAAGAATTTAAAGTTAAAATTTGTAGAAGGCAAATGTAGGTGAGTGTAGGATAGGGGAAAGTTGGGTGTGTATGGAAATTGCAACCGGAGCGTGTGCTCCATTGCAATTAAATTTAAAAAACATCATTTACCAGATTTTATAAATTTTCTTTCGGATATTTCGGATACTTAAAGACCGGGCACAACTCTATGTTAGTGAAAAAGGAAAAATCGACAGGTTTCAACATTTGTTTGGCGGTGTTTTGGCATTTCATAAATGGAGAAAAAAATTTCTCCTGAACGTATGAATGATCGTTTGATTATTAACAATCACTTATTACAGCGATATGTAAAAATCCTTGCAAGGCATGACATATACTTGAAACCTCCGTATAAATCATTGTGCAGTAAGTAAATGGGCATTCGGAGTCTACTTTATGTATACCAGTAACTGTAAATAACTTATTTACATTATGGTTTTTATTACACTGTGTTCTGATCTCGTGGTATTTAATAGTTCCGTTACATATTTTATCAAACACATAGACGTTACACTTCATGTCTACGTGGATTCAACTGATAGAACGTACAAAAAAATGTTGGTAGCGATAATTTATATACTGTAAACCCGAGAATGCCCCTGAAGTACAATCTTGTCCCTTTTTCTATGATGTACCATCCTTGTTGCGTAGCACGTGCGAGAAACACACTAGACGCAATTTTCTGCATTCTGAGCCTTCGTTTGTCCGCCGAGCCTTCGTTTGTCCACCGAGCCTTCGTTTGTCCACAGAGCCTTCGTTTGTCCACAGAGCCTTCGTTTGTCCACAGAGCCTTCGTTTGTCCACAGAGCCTTCGTTTGTGTGCCAAGACTTCGTTTGTCCACAGAGCATTCGTTTGTCCACAGAGCCTTCGTTTGTCCGCCGAGCCTTCGTTTGTCCGCCGAGCATTCGTTTGTCCACAGAGCCTTCGTTTGTCCGCCGAGCCTTCGTTTGTCCACAGAGCCTTCGTTTGTGTGCCAAGACTTCGTTTGTCCACAGAGCATTCGTTTGTCCACAGAGCCTTCGTTTGTCCACAGAGGCTTCGTTTGTGCGCCGAGCCTTCGTTTGTCCACAGAGCATTCGTTTGTCCACAGAGCCTTCGTTTGTCCGCCGAGCCTTCGTTTGTCCACAGAGCCTTCGTTTGTGTGCCAAGACTTCGTTTGTCCGCCGAGCCTTCGTTTGTCCACAGAGCCTTCGTGTGTCCACAGAGGCTTCGTTTGTGCGCCGAGCCTTCGTTTGTCCACAGAGCATTCGTTTGTCCACAGAGCCTTCGTTTGTCCGCCGAGCCTTCGTTTGTCCACAGAGCCTTCGTTTGTGTGCCAAGACTTCGTTTGTCCACAGAGCATTCGTTTGTCCACAGAGCCTTCGTTTGTCCACAGAGCCTTCGTTTGTCCACAGAGGGTTCGTTTGTGCGCCGAGCCTTCGTTTGTCCACAGAGCATTCGTTTGTCCACAGAGCCTTCGTTTGTCCACAGAGCCTTCGTTTGTCCACAGAGCCTTCGTTTGTCCACAGAGGGTTCGTTTGTCCACAGAGCCTTCGTTTGTCCACAGAGGCTTCGTTTGTGCGCCGAGCCTTCGTTTGTCCACAGAGCATTCGTTTGTCCACAGAGCCTTCGTTTGTCCACAGAGCATTCGTTTGTCCACAGAGCCTTCGTTTGTCCACAGAGCCTTCGTTTGTCCACAGAGGCTTCGTTTGTGCGCCGAGCCTTCGTTTGTCCACAGAGCCTTCGTTTGTCCACAGAGCCTTCGTTTGTCCGCCGAGCCTTCGTTTGTCCACAGAGCCTTCGTTTGTGTGCCGAGACTTCGTTTGTCCACAGAGCCTTCGTTTGTCCACAGAGCCTTCGTTTGTCCACAGAGCCTTCGTTTGTCCACAGAGGGTTCGTTTGTGCGCCGAGCCTTCGTTTGTCCACAGAGCATTCGTTTGTCCACAGAGCCTTCGTTTGTCCACAGAGCCTTCGTTTGTCCACAGAGCCTTCGTTTGTCCACAGAGGGTTCGTTTGTCCACAGAGCCTTCGTTTGTCCACAGAGGCTTCGTTTGTGCGCCGAGCCTTCGTTTGTCCACAGAGCATTCGTTTGTCCACAGAGCCTTCGTTTGTCCACAGAGCATTCGTTTGTCCACAGAGGCTTCGTTTGTGCGCCGAGCCTTCGTTTGTCCACAGAGCATTCGTTTGTCCACAGAGCCTTCGTTTGTCCGCCGAGCCTTCGTTTGTCCACAGAGCCTTCGTTTGTGTGCCAAGACTTCGTTTGTCCACAGAGCCTTCGTTTGTCCACGGAGCCTTCGTTTGTCCACAGAGCCTTCGTTTGTCCACAGAGGGTTCGTTTGTGCGCCGAGCCTTCGTTTGTCCACAGAGCCTTCGTTTGTCCACAGAGCCTTCGTTTGTCCACAGAGCCTTCGTTTGTCCACAGAGGGTTCGTTTGTCCATAGAGCCTTCGTTTGTCCACAGAGGCTTCGTTTGTGCGCCGAGCCTTCGTTTGTCCACAGAGCATTCGTTTGTCCACAGAGCCTTCGTTTGTCCACAGAGCATTCGTTTGTCCACAGAGCCTTCGTTTGTCCACAGAGCCTTCGTTTGTCCACAGAGCCTTCGTTTGTCCACAGAGCCTTCGTTTGTCCGCCGAGGCTTCGTTTGTCCACAGAGCCTTCGTTTGTCCGCCGAGCCTTCGTTTGTCCACAGAGCCTTCGTTTGTGTGCCGAGACTTCGTTTGTCCACAGAGCCTTCGTTTGTCCACAGAGGGTTCGTTTGTCCACAGAGCCTTCGTTTGTCCACAGAGGGTTCGTTTGTGCGCCGAGCCTTCGTTTGTCCACAGAGCATTCGTTTGTCCACAGAGCCTTCGTTTGTCCACAGAGCCTTCGTTTGTCCACAGAGCCTTGCCTTCGTTTGTCCGCCGAGCCTTCGTTTGTCCACAGAGCCTTCGTTTGTGCGCCGAGACTTCGTTTGTCCGCCAAGCCTTCGTTTGTCCACAGAGCCTTCGTTTGTTCGCCGAGCCTTCGTTTGTCCGCCAAGCCTTCGTTTGTCCACAGAGCCTTCGTTTGTTCGCCGAGCCTTCGTTTGTCCGCCGAGCCTTCGTTTGTCCACAGAGCCTTCGTTTGTCCACAGAGGCTTTGTTTGTGCGCCGAGCCATCGTTTGTCCACAGAGCATTCGTATGTCCACAGAGCCTTCGTTTGTCCACAAAGCCTTCGTTTGTCCAGAGAGCCTTCGTTTGTCCACAGAGCCTTCGTTTGTCCGCCGAGCCTTCGTTTGTCCACAGTGCCTGGGGAAGCTCCAACAGTCACAGCTCCCCCGAACCATACCACTCTACCATCGAACATATCTCATGAAAAGAATCAATACGCAACACGTTTAAAAAATAGTAAAAAACTAATGGGGGGGGGGGAAGAAACTGGGAGAATCTTGTATTTCAGCTTGGTCTTTTCTTCTTTTTTCAACATGTATAGCAGAGTCTTAGTTTCTAATGACTTCTGCTGATCGTAAACGCGAGGCATGTCAAAAACTACAAAATATACTCGTGCCTGAAACTATTAGGTAGACCCAAAATAGTAGTCTGGTGCAACGAAAACCAACATTCGTATTGCATAATATGTTTTGTCTGTAAACTAAAATTGTGAACAGGTCATACACAAACTGACTGCAAGAGAAACGAGGACTGAGTAACCGATATAACATTACAGACTTACACACGCTATGCCACTGTTTGGCACCATTCAGTTAGCTTTCAAAATTTAGTGATAAAAGTCTTAGTTATCCAGAAAAAATTATCCTGTGTCCTTCCTAATGAAACAAAGTATTTCCTTGTCACATTTTATCAATATCTGTTTAGCCGTTAGTCGTCACAACTTAACAAACAGGCATAGAGACATAGTTACTATCGCATTTATAACATTAGTACAGATTAAACAAATATAGACCCTAGTATTTTGGATTAAATACAGAATATTGACAACCAAGTTCCTACGTATTTACTTTTAACGCTAGACTTGAAAACAACAATGGTAATTTTGCGATAAAAAAATTGGGGAAAAATATTTAGTCCTTTATTTGAGGAATTCTAAACTTCGTTCCACACATGCTGCACTAAAAAAAATTCGACCATCTTAACGTGTATGGAACGCCAATAGAATCTAATTTTAGAAAATCATATAAATGCGATATTTGGTTTTGCCTTACGGAACCCATAGCTCTTGCGGATTTGAATTCTCCAAGTTATTTAGGTAGAATGACAGCAAGGTGACTTCAATAAAGCTCTCATTGATTCCTTTCGTGTTTTGAACCTGAGAAATTAGGGGGTTTGCCACAGAAATTAAATTTAAGAATTCACGAAATCTCCGAACAGGTTTCGTAGAACAACTTGGATTTTTCTAACTCGCACTTAAAGAAACATTGTTAACTACTATCTTCGCAATTCGCTAGTTGATGTTACCGAATTCCTTCTGCGTGAACTAGTTTCATAAACAGAAATGAATTTGAGAAAAATGGAGGCCAGTCTTTTCTTGTGAGCCGTGTGGGGAGGAACAGAAGTGTAGTTGTACAGAACGGAATAGAAAGGCACGTTTAGTCCGACCGAATTTATCGAAGTTTCAACTCGATTTATTTCGTCAGTGCTCGAGCACTAACAAGAAACACATACAATTTCGCGGCGGATGGATCTGTTGCGACGATATTGCGTCCCACTAAGACTGTGTATCCGCTGCGATTACAACGCCATCTGCGTCCCGAGCCATAAATAATCCCCACCGCCGCCAGGCGGCAGCAAAACAGCTCTGGCGTTCCCAACTGTACCGAGTGAAACATCCAAAATTCGTCAACGCACCGTAACGTTGTGCGATAACATATTTTTATTTTATTTTTCGTTCTTTTAATAATTTTTCTTTATTTAATTTTGTATTATTATTTTTTTACTTTGTATATCCCCTTTCTTACATTTTACCTTTTATTACTGCTTATAACTGGTTTCGTCGCGTTTCGGTTCTGCAACTATAAGTAACAGTTAAAATGAAAACATCCTTTGAAAAAAAATAACCTCATTTCCAATTAATACAATTTTAAAAGATGCGAATAAGTTTTTCCTATTCCACTTGTAATTACGTACATTTTCATTTGTCAGAGTCGGATCTATAGACCTTGCCCCGGGCGGTGACAAGCAGCTTGCGACAGCTTGATGAGATCTGAAACCTGATGAAGACAGCAAAGCTAACTGTCGAAGCGTCCTGGTTTTTACAACACCGTCCGGCTGGTCACTCGAGAAGATTTCACAATATACCCTTTTCTCAACTAATACAAGATCTACAGCGATAAGAAGGTATCAGCCTATAAGATCTTTTACGAAATTCTAATATGGCATACTCAGTTTATGTTAAAGCACATTGTTTGGATAAAATGTCAGAAGTTGGTCCGCGACACAGTTTTCTTCACCACAGACGCAACACGCAGCGCACAACAGGCGTCTTTGGTATGGCAGGTTCAGGGGTTTCCAGCAGCCGAGATTATTTAATTCCTGTATAAACAACATTTTAGTACCAATTACTGAATACGACGAAGAAAATTATTGTTAACAAAGTGGTTCTGAAAGCTGCAATTACGTTTGCGTTTAACAAACTCTCTTTTCAATTTTGTTTTGTAGAAACGCTTAGTAACTTAATTTCACGCTTCGCTGCCTTAGTGATTGGCCCAGTGCGACCCTGGGAGCATTTAAAATTGATTCTTGAGTCTCCCAACATCAATTTAACTTCAGTGAGTTAGCCGTGGAACTGTTTGAATTATTGATCAATGAATCTGCGCCCTTCTGGTACAGAACTCCAGAATCTATTCATTCTTAAGTATCATGTATGACGATTTTGTGAAAATTACTATTTAAATATGTTTAAATATTTATGCCAGGATAAAAGTTGGATTGTTTTAAATAATTCCTTCATTCAAATAATCAAATGTAAGGCAAAACTCTGTCCTAAAGTTTCCTATTTTTGAATGGTGACCGTAAAAATATTTATCTTAATAATTAGTAGCACACGAGGTATAGAGACCATTTCAGGTGGGAGGGGCAGGTTTCATAGGGGAAATTTTTGCATGGCTTTGCAAGTTCTCAAACAACTCTACAACTACTATAATAACGATCCAATGTTGTTCACACTTAATATTACGACGAATATTCCTTATGTTGTGTTTGCGTTTGGATGTGTCAAATTCTTGCAACAATCTCAGTTCCTCCGCCAGAGATGCTCTGCGTCAATGCTTGAACTCAAATACAAAGATATTCCTGTCAGCTTACCCTGAAAAGTTAGTGTTACGGCGCTTTTACGTAATAATTTTGATGTTTCTCATCCGTTACTTCACAAGACGCGGGACTTGAGATAGTATGATGATAATTCACAGATGTTAGTAGATCATAATATACAATGTCTTTTCAAAACTAAGATACACATTTTTTCCGCTGTTTATTATTATTGTTATTTGGCTTTAGTTGTTCAGATGTTATAAGAAAAGAAAAAAAAAATAACCTGTAGGGAACTATTTTTTTTGTTGGGAACTATTTTTTTTTTGTTATTGGTTTACGCCTCGTCGACGTCGATGTCATTAAAGGCGGGAAAGGACTGGGGGCAACGAACGGGAAGGAACTCGGCAATGACCTTTTGAAGGAAGCATCCCGGCATTCGCCTGATTTGGAGAAATCATGGACAAATCAAATCTGGATGCCCGGGGATTCGAACCCGCGTCATCCTGAATGTGAGGCCAGAATGCTAAACGTTCGCCTACTGCAGGTAACGAGCGCTGGAAATGAGGAAAAACTATTCTTCTTCTTCTCGTGTCGATGACAGCATGAGATTACTGATAGTTTTTCCGCCAATGCGATGACGTTGTCAGTAGCTGATTGGAGGTCAAATTGGGATACATTCATTCCGCATTGTGGACAAGACAGCAGATGTACCAATGGTTTCTCTCTCCTCGCACGAACATGTGGTATCTGGCTGTTCTACCAGGTATCTCCTTGAGGCAAGAGTATCTTTGGAACGGCCAACTCCAACTCGAAATCTTTTTAGTGACTTCCATATGGGCCATGGTTGTTCAGACCCAGGTGGTAGACCCTCTTTTGGCTTGACTATGTTGCACTCTCTTCTCACAAGCCAATATTCTATCATGGCTTGGTGCTCCATTTAGTGGTTTTAAAGTCCGTAGGAAGCTTGATCAGGCCTTTAGTCTCGATGGCGCTGGTGTATAGCCATGTAGAGGGAGCCGGCGACTTCGTCGAGGTCTCACTCTTAAAAGCCACTGTAGGAATGTCAAGATGAAAGTATCAGCAAGCAACAATATGTTAAGCAAGTTGACCGTATCTATAGCTGGGGAGCTAAGCCTAGCGTCATCCGCACCTCTGCCTTAGCATTATGCAGAGTATGCATGTCCTGTGTGATAAAAATCCAGCCATGTTAAGACAGTAGACGTTGCGATCCACAGAACATGCTGGTAAAACTATAAACAATACAAGATGCACTGATTTTTCACCATCCAGGTGTCGTTAAAACGAAATATTGGAAACGCGTTAAATTCCAGTAAAACCGCTAATTGAATCAAAAAATTGACTACGGCACAGTAACGGTGTCTTGCATTCGGTACCAGGTTATTTGGTTCGAATCCCGGTAGTGGGAGGAATTTTCATCAGGACTTGGCCGGCAGGGTAGCAGAGGTGGTGGAGCACGATTCATAATCACCAGATTGTGCGCCGAGGTGGTGGGTTAAACCCCAAACCTCTCTACAGTGTGTATGGAGTGATGGCATGCGACACTGTTGATAGTGATTCGTTAGTCGGATGGGGACGTTAAGCCTTAGATGGTCTATCCTGGTGCCTTTCGGAAGAATAGGCCTGAATGGGCCGGCACCGGGTTTCACCGTATCCTTTCTTCTATGTTTAAGTCGTTCGTAACAAAATATACATTCCAAAACTACAGTTATTCACTCAAAATAAATACACGTAAATACACCTAGCTGACTGGGGATTTCTAGAGGAAAGCACTTCACTTAGATTTTGGAAAGATACTCACAAACCCACAGGTCACAGAGAAATAGAAGGAGCTGAGAGGTAAGCCTTGGATCCCATTGATGTCATGCGGTAGGACATATTTAAAGCGCCGTAGCGGGTTCATCATCTAGATTGTTTCTTAGTGTTTTACAAGAAAAAGAGAACACCACCCTCAATATTTACCCGTCGCATTCATCTACACATGCACAGTAGCACTAAACTAATGAATGGAACCAACTGTAGACGTATCTCTCGTTAGGCACAACTCTTCCACAATTCATTAGCGAATAACAGAATACCTAAAGAGAAGCTAATATGACCATCGATATGGAGCAGAATGTGTGGTGCTTTTTCACTGATACGATGTAAATGAAAGAAGAAGGAAGGAATAATGATCGCAATTCCCATAGAGACGAAACAAACCACCACCTCTGAGGCTCTGCTACGTTTTCTTCAGGCGAACCGCAACTCACATTAAGTTTTAATGCGCAGCGTCTTACCTGTTGTG
This sequence comes from Vandiemenella viatica, assembly GCA_031002005.1. Taxonomy (NCBI): domain Eukaryota; kingdom Metazoa; phylum Arthropoda; class Insecta; order Orthoptera; family Morabidae; genus Vandiemenella; species Vandiemenella viatica. The sequence continues at coordinate 132,446,302 of CM061918.1, forward strand.
TAATCCCACAGCGGAAGGTGATAAATAAATAAAACCGACGCGGAGGACATTAAATAGTCAGCTGACTGGTGGCGCGCCAAGCGGCAGTCGGCAAAAGTATGCGCGCTGCAGTGCACTAATTGCCTATGGTACGGACACAGTTGCGTAACGATACGATGTTTAATGTGGCAATTTGAACGAGGATTATAACAGCACTGCCATACCGGACAGTATAAAGAATAGTGTACCATCTTGACTGTAGTTTTTGGATGTATCTCCTTAGAGAAGTCGAAGAAGGTACACAATTTTCGGCTGAAATGGTGAAGGTGACACATACAGAATAAGTAATTCACATGAAGCTTACATTATTCACAGACATGCGGCAAGATTCAGTTAAGGTAGAAATCTCGGGGTTCCTACGGCTACTGCAGCTTTCCGCAACACTCGAGGAGGTAGAGCTACGTATTCCCATTGCAACTTTCGGTACTGGGAAGGAGCTGACACAATCAGCAATGAGAGATTAGTCAAGAAACTGCACAGAAATGACTGCGTTCAAAGCAAAAATACACAAGTTATCACAATGAAGAAACTGCAATTATAGTTAGAACGCTCGTAACATAACAAACAAATAAAACGTATTCTATAAAAATAGTTGCTTTCTATTATAAGTCTGATAAGTGGATAAAGAAACGCACAAAACACACAGTGAAGAAATACACGTAATAATGTAATGACCCATCCATATTGAACACGTAAACAAAGTAAAACGGAAAGAAAACGTAAATAATATACTCACAGAGGTTTTAATTTAATAGCCTTAACCTCAAGTCTAATTGATGTAACCCCAAGTTTGATGTAAGCACAATTCTCATGACCAATATACACTGATCACCCAAAACATAAAGACAACCTGCTTAATAGCTTGTCTTTCAACCTTTATAGCTCAATGCAGCAGCGATTCTGTGTGGCATAGATTCTACAAGTCCTTGGTAGGTTTCCAGAGGTATCTGGCACGAAATTTCTACGCACAAGTCAGGTAGTTCGCTTAAATTACGGGCCGGTGGTTTGTGGGCGCGGCGGCTGGGAACGAGCATCTCGGAAACGGCGAGGCTGGTCGGCTGTTCGCGTGCTACTGTAGTGAGCATCTATGCAGAGTGGTTGAAGGACGGTGAAACCACGACTGGGCGACAAGGTGGTGGACGTCCACGCCTCATCACAGAACGTGGAGGTCGGAGGCTTGCCCGCTCTGTAAAGCGGGATACGCGGCGATCTGTGGCAGATCTGACAGCAGAGAGTGCTTCGAAATACTTGTGCCTGCACCAGCATTGTACAAACAGACCAATACACACGGCACCATCAAAGATTTACGTAATTGCTGTAGCTTCTCAAATGGACTAATTTCAAATGTGTCTGATATGGTTAGGAATTAGTTGAGAAAAAATAAAAAATAAACTGGCATTTAGAAATGTAAATGAAATATGCCTTCACCAAACATTCTAGATTTGGTGATTTTTTTTTTTTTTTTGTAAAAATACATTTAAAATGTAAAAATGAACGCGCGCAGAAAAAAAACTTACTTTCGATCAGGTATTAAACCCATTTCCCTTAGTTCGAGCACGCATTGTTTTATTTCAGCCAGGTTGAGCCACATATCTACACTAACACTCTGCAATATTGTGGGTGGCAGAGGGTGCTTAGCACCAATGCTAATTCTGTGCATTCCAGTCCCGAATAGAACGAGGAAAATACATTAAAGAATCAGTACGGCATCTTATTTCTCTAATCTTATCCCTCCTGTCATTGCGGCCTAGATAGGTTGGCGGAAGACGTATTTTATGACATTCGTAAATTAAAGAATTTCGTATATTCTCCAAAAAATTCAAACTAAATGACATCGTCTGTCTGCCAAACAATCCCAGCCTAATCTATGTATCAATTCTGTGACGCTTTCATAAGGGCTGTAACTAGCAGTCACGAATCGAGCGGCTCTCCTCAGTACTTTCTCTAACGTGTCAATCAATCCCCTGCGATACGGATCCCAAACTCCACGACAGTAATCCAAATACGGACGCACTAGTTTTTTGTATGCTGTTTCCTCTACAACTTCTAAAATTACGACCTGTGAATCGTAATACAGAATTGGCTTTGTCTACAACGGAAGTTATGTGCAAGTCCCATTTAATGTTGCTTTGTACTATTACTGCCAGATACTTCAGGGAATCCACAGTGTCAACAACTGAATTGTTAACTTTGTACTCGTCTTTTTATTACTTATTTGCATTGCCTTGCACTTTTTACAGTTAAGTCTAAGCTGCCATTCACGGCACCATTCCGAAATAACATCCAGATCGCGCGGAATTCCTAAGCAATCGTCAGAGCACCTCACTTCCCTATAAATAAATGCATTATCAGCAAAAAATCGCATCCTGCAATTAACGTTGTCACCGAGATCGTTTATAAAAATTAAGAAAAGAAGTGGTCCTATTACATTTCCTTGAAGAACGTCCGAGGTAACATCCACCTTAGAAGAGGCTTCCCCGTCAACAACGACATACTGTGACCGACCAGTTAGAAAATCGCGTATCCTTTCGTAAATATTATCCGATATACCGTATGCTCGAATCATCGATAAAATCGGTTGTGTGGTATAGAGTCAAAAGCTGTCTGAAAATACAAGAAAATAGCATCAACTTGTCTATAACTTTCATCACGTCATGCGAAAATAGGGCCAATTGTGTTTCACAAGGTCTGTTCTTCCGAAATCCGTGTTGGTACGGTATAAGTATTTCGTTTTCATCTAGAAACTTCATAATGTTAGAGCATATGACATGCTCCAGAATTCTACTGCAAACAGATGTTGGAGCTATGGGTCAAAAATTCCTAGGATCTCTCTGATTTCCTTTCTTGTCTACAGGAATCGCCTGGGCTATTTTCCAGTCAGAAGGTACTTTTCTCTCTTCTAAAGATTTATGGCATACTAGCTGACCCGGTCACGCGTTGCTGTGACTTACTAATTATAGTACGTTGGATTAATGTTATTCTAAAATTCCTCAAGTAGTCAAATTAATATTCACTAATAAAGACAAAAACATTGTAGTCGATTTGGAAATTCAAATTTAATTGGTAAAGAGTTACGGAGAGTTTAAATTAAGGACAAATGATCATAAAAAATTTTAATTTACATTTCATTACAAATTACTTAATTGAAATTATATAAAAATTGATATTTATAAAATAAATAAATAAATTATTTTTTATTTATTTATATAAGCTGAAATTTCAGTTACATCTTCAGTCATACTGTTTTTATATTTTTCACACAAACTCGAAGATTGTGCTGGATAATATGTTGTCAAAATAATTGCAAACAGTTTGACGAATACTATTCGGCGTGGCTGTCAACGCTGCATCAGCAAGTGTCAGGTCCCAATAATTGTCGTCTACCAGCAGCTGCAACTTGCGACATGCACCTTGACATGTATTGAACACCCGACATGTATTGAACACTCGACCATTAACTGTTCGTAAACATTCGAAAGAAGCTGGTCCGGGAACATTCACCAGTAACAAACGCTGAAAGAAAAATTCACGTTGTTTTGGATGCACTGTGTAAAGTCTTTGCTTTGAATATGCCTGCGATCGAAGGATGTGATTCTACTTGTTTACGTGGATACCATTTTTTACCTAATTTGTTCCATGAAAAATAGCTTGGAACATCGGTATACGTATAATAATGTTTTTGCGAATTGGCGGAACACATCAGATTTTTAACACAATGTGAAAAAATTCAGTTTGTGGTTTGTCGTTTTTGGTGGCTCAAGTATTCTTTGGAAAATATTTTCTTCGGTGAAATATACACGTTGACAGTTTTCAAGATGTATTGCAAGCTGCTGGATGGAAGGGTCTCTTTCATGGATGCGAAAACTAAAAATATGCCAGATAGTTTCGTTGCTGCTGATGTATCTACCTATTTGGTATCGTGTTATTTCATTTTTATTTACATTTTGAACTTCAAATACGGCCAAATCACTGCCTTTATTAACATATTTGCAAACGTACTTAATGGATTTTACAGAACTGCAAAACTCGACATTAATATGAACCTTATACGTTTTTGAAAGCAATGGTGAGTATGGTACGACCCACTGATTGTCAATTTCAACTTGGTTTCTAGAATTTGACATTCGCATTGTAAATGTTTGGCCACCATTCTCAGTGTTTCTGCGGCGATACAACCGATAACCATCGATATCCGTAATAGTATCATACGTATATTCCTTTGGAAAACGCTTCTTACATTTTCCACCTTCCATGCATGGCGATGTAATGTTAAAAGCACCGCACGGTCCGTGGATCGAGTGACTGGTAACAATATCAAACAATTCTTGATCAATTAATGGGTCCGGAATTTCGGCTGAAATTATTTGATCAATTTCTTCTGGACGGATTTTAACTTCAAGCCAAATCAAAATGTGACAATGAGGCAAACCTCGCTTTTGCCACTCAATCAAATACAGATAGCAACGTGTGTTACCTAAAACTGAATGTTTTACGATTAAATCAATCTATGATTTTAATTTTTGTTTGAACACACGTGCCGTGACATCAAGACGATGCATTGGTTGATGGCCTGGTAATAGCAATGTTTGTATTTCCTCCCAATTCGGATTACATGTAAATGTAATAAACAAATCTGGACGACCATAATGACGTACGTAAGTCATCGCATCTTGTATGTATTCCTGCATGTTCCGTGAACTGCCGATGTAGCTTGAAGGTAAAATAAATGCATTACCGATATCATTGGCGTTTAAATTTTCATAAATATTGCCGATAACAGTATCTCGTAAGAGGATGTATTCTTCCGATAGTAATTCAACCTGGTTGTATCGAATAAATCGCAAATGCTTGTTTTCAACCTTGGCGTACATATCCACGGCGTATTGAAAGCACAGTCGTGCGTCTTGCCTCTCTGCTACACGCATTGTCGAAGTTAGATTCTTTGGCGACATTTCACTGAAAAATATTTGAATTACAACAAAAAGTGCCTATCTGAAAGCCTTAAAATAAGACACTATAATACAGTGGTGAAACCGGAATTTTTGGGTCCATTGAAAAATACAGTAAAATGGAAGTTAAGAACTAATGAGGAAATATAAAATAACATTGAAAAAAATAACAGAAAAAGAAGAATGATATTTTTTTGATACATTTATAGCATGGATGACACCAGGCTTTCAAGAGGTTTAGAAAGATCTGAAACGAAATAATACCAGTGAACCGTATGGAAAGAAAAAATTTTCGATAGCAAACTTTGAATATGGCAGGATTCAAAGGTAGAGACGAGTGCAATAATGAAGGAGTACTGGGGAGGAAGAAAGAAAAAAACAACAGGAGAGGAATTGAAATTGACACGTGGAGTCTAGCTGACCATAACAAAAAGAAGAAGAAAAATGATAAGTTAGCGAGAAATGCTTACACGATTCGAATTTATCGTAACGTTTTCTTCAATGTTATATTCATGTGTGCAATTACTTTGTCGTTAGGTATAAAGACACACAAACGATGAACAACAATACAGTATAATTATAACACAATACACAGCACAATTAAAATTGAAGAAACTCACACATATGGCGTGGAATAGACCGTAGCATAAATAAATCGAAATACAACGCCATCTACTGAATGGTTCGATAAATTAACACACTGCCATCTGTTAGGAATAAACTGTAGCATAAATAAATTGAAACAGAACATGATCAACTGGATGATTACCCAACCTAGCCAACCAAGTGTTGTATAGATAAGTTAACACATCGCCATCTGTTAGAAACTTATGGAACTATAATAATAATTCCGTGTGGTCGTAATTACCTGGTGACATTGTTTCTACTGGTTGGGCATTCTGCCCCTGTCTTAGCCGCCTTTACATAGCACGCCCATCCTGCCTAGTACTGGGGACCTACATTTTAACGTCGAATCCGAACCACAGTACCGTCCTGGCGTATTTCACCTTACACAGCATGCTGCGCCGGAGGTTAATGCCGGGTTAAGTGTCTATAAAAATCCTCGCCGAGACAGGGACTCGAACCGGGGACCTTTCCATCTCCAGTCAGACGCCCTAACCACAGAGCCAGCAGACCGCTTAGCCTTGGTGGCTTACAAATAATTACAAACCATTGTCCTATGACAAACATTTAATGAACATTTATTTTGCAAATAATAAATATTTCGGTCTATAATCCAGATAAAAACTATCCTATCTTTTAAGTTGGACTAAATCACACACATTAAGCAAAATTTCATCTAAATCGGTTATGTAGTTTCGGAGTTCATCCCGGACGAACATCGTGACACGAGATTTTTATATATATAAAGATTTCTGATAGAAATGGTTCTGTTTCTTCGGCGTATTCTGAAAATACTTTTACTGGTATACCATCGGGACCCGGCGCTTTCTCCCACTTCAGGAGCTTTAATCTATACTAATATTCTCTCTGTTAAGAGACGTTAAGCAGTTAAAAAAAATACTAATATTATAAATCTGAAAGTAACTCTGTTTGTAGAGCTAAACGGCTAATCCTATCACGATGAAATTTGACAAGTAGATGCTATTTGCCTTTTAATTTAATTTAATTTAATTGCAATGGAGCACAGGCTCCGGTGGCAATTTCCCTACACACCCATCTTCCCCCTATCGTGCACCTACCTACATTAGCCCTCTACAAATTTTATCTTTAAATTCTTTCAAAGTTTTCGGTAAATTATTCATCATTTCTCTTGGTAACTCATTCCAATCCCTGACACCCTTACCTAAAAAAGAGAATCTTCCCACACCCTTGTGCCTGAAATCGAGTGCCAGCTTGTGGTCATGGTCATCTTTTCCCTTCCATGCACTACTTTTCATACCTATTGCAATATCTTTCGATGCCTCATCGCCAGTATATGCTCTGTACACTCCCATGACCTTCCTCATCCTCCTCCTGTCTTGCAATGAATCCCATTCCAGCTCCTTTATCATATCCGTCACTGATTGCATTCGGCGATAATTTCCAGAAACAAATCTAGCAGCCCTTTTTTGCACTCTCTCCAACTCCTGTATTTGATACTCAAAATGAGGGTCCCATACTACACTACCATATTCGAGCAATGGTCTGACCAAAGTTTTGTAACCCAATTCCTTTACTTCTCTCGTACATCCCCTCATCACTCTCTCCAACAAGTGCAGGATTTTGAAACCTTTTCCTACCACCTGTCCTATATGTCCTGCCCAGTTAAGTTTGTTATCAAAAGTAATTCCAAGATATTTACATTTCAAGTCTTCAGCAAGCAATTCTTTCCCCACCTTATATTCAAAATTAACCTTTTGTTTTTTATTTGTGTATCTAATAAGCTGACTCTTCCTTGCATTTATCTTCATTCCATGTTTACCAACCCAACTAGATATCCTGTCCAGATCACCCTGCAACTGTTTAAAATCCTCTATCGTTTTGATTCTTTTATACAGCATTATGTCATCTGCCTTAGGCAGGTTATAGGATCCATTTGAGTACAGATAATACATATTGTCATTGTATTATGAAAGCTATCTGAACAGTGAAAGACAGGCGCATAATATGTATTCTTCTCAGTAATGTTTAACGACAGAGAGGGTTGGTAGCGCAGTGAATAAGGTGCTTACTGCATACTGTATAACAAAAAATTCGTGTGGCTTCCGGTTCAAACCCCGCTGGGAGCAAAAAAATTATGAATTGTTTTTCATAGTTTGAGCCAAGCCTAGGATTTTGTCGTAACGATCCCATGATAAAATGTAGGTCCCATAAATTCAGGACTGGAATGCGTAGCAAATCGTAGGCGGTAGAAGAGTGCCTTAAGCGTTTACTTTATTCACGGTATACTGATTCCTCAGGCAGTTTGTGTGATCTAAACTAATAATATTAAATATGCGAAAGTAAGTCTCCGTCTTTTTGTTACATTCTGATGACTATATGCGTTCACCGATGACAAGGAATTACTTTGTATCTTTAGGAAGGAAACATGATACTTTTTTTCCGGTATGAATAACAGTATTAGTCGTGAGACAGGTTCGACGGTAGAATGGTATTTCCATGTCGTTCCCGTCATATTATGCCGACTCGGTGTTGTTTGGGACGTATCCAATTGTAGCAATGAAATTCTAAGTACGAAGTCGCGGGAAATAGATAGTCGCTTTACTATCAGTCTGTACCGGATCCGTCTCAAATTCTACACGCTTGATACCTAAACAACATTGTATTATTTCGCACTTTTTGACTCTCGATTTCCCATGATAACGAAGACCCATTACGACGAAAAGTCTAAGGGTGAGGTACAAGTTGTTTTTTTTTCAGATTTGTGAGAAAAAAACATGAAAAAAAACCCCTAGCACCCTTGTTTTTTTTCAAATTAGTTTTTTTCCAGAAAACAATATATTTGATAAATTATAGTTTTATTTACGGAAGTTACATTTTACATGTGTTTTAAATCTTACTAAATCATATAATGTCTTACATAATGATTCATAAATGTATCTATTTAGATAACATAATTTTATTCATCCTCTTGGTCACATTCACTAGTATCAGCACTAAGAACACTAGTTCGGTATGAGTCGGAATTTTCTGTTTCTTCTTCTGTCTCCTCTAGATCCATAACTTCAGAAATAGTTACATTTTCTTTTACTGGTTGTTCTTTTACTGTACATAAAAGATTTTGAGATTGCAATTTTAAATTGTGAGCAAAGTACGCACTGTGCATAAAGACTGCGCCGATAGTTCCACATTACGGTCTTTTAAGTTTGAATTTAAATCTATTATTATACAAATTAGGAGCATTATTTCTTTTCAATCGTTGGTTTATGCCAACGGTTGCAAGGAAACGATTCATAATTACTGACAATTTAATGACTTAGTATGACTTAGTATACGAATATAAGGAAAGCACAATAAGTAGTAAAAAGAGGCAAAAACCGTTGATAAATTTAAAAATCCTAATTTTTTGAAAAGGTCTACAGATATATTTGTAGGGCTGGCAGCACTAGTTTAATTAGTGAGTATCAATCCAAACAACGGGGATTCCTTCTTGTGCAACTTAGCCTATTCGGGAAATCCCCGTTCGTAAAAGAATACTTCAGTCAATATTGCCAATATTTTTTTTTTTTACTGAACCAGAAAAATATAGTAGATTTAAAAATTAAGATAAGTACTTAGTATAAACTCTAAAACAGTGATATTAAACTATTAATAATATGAAATTTAGTAGTTATGAAAAAAAACAAGTCCCAGAAAAAAAACATGGTTTTTTTAACAGTTTTTTTTCATGTTTTTTTTTCAAGTCAGAAAAAAACAGTTTTTTTACAACACTAGGTACAAGTGTCATATCTTTTTCTTGGGGACTTACAAAAATAAACGAAATATATAGTTAAAAATTTTGATGTCGAGGACACTCTTTGACTTGGTGTTCCACGTCACGTTGAGCAGTGAGACAGACCGTAGGGCCTAAACTCACAGACTGGGGAAAACTCATGAAATTCCACTCTGTAGTTTTCGCGCGATGGCGGAACGAACAGACAGGTCGGGCTACAGGCCGTAAATTCTCAAGTTTAAATCACTTTTTAAAATTCCCGGCGCACGTGTTATGCAATCCCAAGTTTCACTCCTCGTTGATTTACGGATAGCCCTTGCCGCCGCTGCGATGTTCTGGGCAGGAGTTCACATTCCTGATCCTTAAGGAAACACTAGAACACCGGTGTAGAATGTGTCTGCCAAAATTCAAACGATATGAAATGTTTTTAGGTTCTTCCTTATCCTTGGGAATAAATACGATGAAAGCGTAAAATTTAATAGCGGGATTCGTGATTTTAAAATGGATGAAAAAAACAGCCGGTTCATTTGTAATGGGTTGATCCGCTACCAATGCACCGCCACAAGATGAAAGGTGTGCTGTGAAATTTTACCCACTGTAACATCCCTCAAACCTAAACTTTAACTGGAATTGTATTTTATAAAGCATTTGCAGCAAGCTAGAGTGTGATTTAAAATGGTTTTGTATATTTGTCTTGTATTTTATTGTAAATCAGTATTAATGGATCTTATTTTATGAAAATAAATTATGTAGATACCATTTAATGTGTTTAAGGACAGAACTACGCAAGATAATTGCTCAAATGTTTATAATTCCAAGTATTAAGGCAAGTTATCATGTCTAAAGGACAATTTACTACAGCTTAACATGATTTATGTGGATAATTTTGTGTTTAAGTATCTTTAATTTTCATTTCGAAGCATTTTGTAATGATTGCAGATGATTAAGTATTAATTCTGATTGCTTGTAACATGTTTTTAATTGTTTTAAGTATTGTTAATGCTCGATAAATATCTGTCGGAAGCCTTTGTAGTGTTCTAGAACTTTCGATGGAAGACAGAGACAGTTTTAGTTTTTCGACGAGTTTATGAACACCTTATGTGACTGTATAGTCTTTGTAGGAGTTGGTGAATGTAATACTGGACACATGTGTCCAGTATCTATGAAGTTCGATGTGTTTATTAAAATAAAACAAGTTGAAATTTGAAACTCGATCGTGGACTAGTTATTTATTATAAGTAATAAAACCACGAGCAATCTAACACTACTCCAAGGAATTAATCATCCAGATCTTTTTTATTTTTTATTTAATTACAGTTCATATATTTCACGTGCAGGGAATACATAGGTATTGTCGTATACTACACAATCAAATGCTAATTATTTACTCACAGTGATTCTTAATTTTAGTTTCTTAGTTGATTCTTGAAATATTTTTATTTCTTGTCCCTACCACAACGCTTTTAAGTTCTGTTATATTTGTCGTATGTTCTGTGTACGTGCTTTCCCCTAGGAATAGGAACTACTGGGGCTAGCAATACTTTCCAGAACTTTTATTATTTCACTAGCTTTCTAAGACAATAAAAAGTTTTCTGGCACTTAAGCTCCTCACAGATACGTAACTAAATACAATCTTATAATTTTAAAAGAGTAATTCTTATATATATAATTCACGGAGAAAAAAAAAAGAGAGCTATATGGAAACGCAGAAAACTGTACCGTTAAGGCTTTGCGTGATCCGACAGCGTCCAATTACAGATAATAATAATAATATTTATATAAGATTTTTTTTTTTTGTCACAAGGCATTACCTTCCTTGATAACTGACCGAAATGAATGAATGGAGAATCATCTTAAAGCTTACGGTCGCCACTTTGGTCAGGTCATAATTTAAGAAAGGAATAGCCCAAGATCCGGCTGCAATGGTTTCTACATCCATCCGTTATTTGATTTAAATGCAATTTTTATGTATGATTGATTACTAGCAAAATGCGATTCTGCTGGGTTGCCTGTCAAAATATGGCCCCAAGTATTTTTAATTAAATTTAAAAAAAAATTTTTTTTTTTTTTTTTTTTTTTTTTTGTAAATTACAATCCATTTTAAAGGGAGATATGTAAACTCTGTATGTTCTTTACATGTCACTCTTTGAAATGGATTGTAATTTATTTTACAAAATTAAAAACAAGTGAGTGAAATTTTCGGATTTTTTTGTATCGATAAATTGATTAAAAACACACTTATCAGTCAGAACATTACGACCACCTACCTACTTCGATATAAACCCGTCGAGGCGACAGCAGCGTCACCTGACGAGGAATGACTGCTAGTCAGACACACGCACGGTGCATGTAGTATCAGTGAGCGTGCTATCCGTGTTTAGAATGGGGAAGGCGCGCGATCTATCTGAGTTTGACCGAGGGCAGATTGTGATGGCGCGGAGGCTCGGCACGAGCATTTCGGAAACCGCACGACTTGTCGGGTGTTCGAGGAGTGCTGTGGTGAGTGTCTTCAACAAGTGGCGAAACCAAGGTGAAACCACGTCCAAACGTCGAGGGGTTGGGTGGCCACCCCTCATTACATGTCGGACGTCGTAGGCTGGGCAGACTGGTAAAACAGGAGAGGCGGCGAACTGTGGCGGAACTAACATCAGACTTTAATGCTGGGCAGAGTACAAGTGTGTCTCAACACACAGTGCACCGAACACTCCTAACGATGGGCCTCCGCAGCCGACGACCCATGCATGTGCCAATGTTAACACCACGACATCGGCAACTACGACTGAAATGGGCACGTGACCATCGTCACTGGACGTTGGCGCAGTGGCAGAGCGTTGCATGGTCTGATGAATCCCGATACCTTCTTCATCATGCCTATGGGAGGGTGCGAATCCGTCGTTTTCCAGGGGAACAGCTTCTTGACACCTGTACTGCGGGACGGAGACAAGCTGGCGGCGGCTCAATTATGCTCTGGGGAACATTCACGTGGGCATCCATGGGTCCAGTGGAGCTCGTGCAAGACACCATGACTAGTGTTGTAAAAAAAAAACAGTTTTTTTTCTGACGTGAAAAAAAAAACATGAAAAAAAACTGTGAAAAAAAAAAACATGATTTTTTTTCTGGGACATGTTTTTTTTCATAACTACTAAGTTTCAAATTTTTAAGGCATTTATCATTTAATATGACTGTTTTAGAGTTTATACTATCTTACTTTTAACTCTACTATAACTTTCTGGTTCAGTAGAAAAAAAAATTACAAAAATATTGGTAACATCGACTGAAGTTTTCTTTTACGAAAGGGGACTTCCCGAAAAGGCTAGGTTGCCCATTGTTTGGATTGATACTCGCTATTTGAACTAGTGCTGCCAGGCCCTACAAATTTATCTGTAGACCTACGAATCATTTGAAAAAATTAGGAAATTTAACGAAGGTTTTTTGCCTCTTTTTATTACTTGTTGTGCTTTCCTTATATTCGTATACTTGTTAAACTCTCAGCGTATAGTGATAATACTGAGTCAGTAAATTGTCAGTTTTTATGAATAATTTCCTTGCAACCGTTGGCGTAAACCAACGATTGAAAACAAATAAAGCTCCTATTTTGAATGATAATATATTTAAATTCAAACTTAAAAGACCGTAATACAGAACTATCGGCGCAGTCTTCATTCACAGTGTGTACTTTGCTCACAATTTAAAATTGCAATCTCATAAGCTTTTGCATGCAATACAACCGGCAAAAGAAAATGTAACTATTTCTGAAGTTATGGACCTAGAGGGGACAGAAGAAGAAACAGAAAATTCCAACTCCGACCGAACTAGTGTTGGTAGTACTGATACTAGTGAATGTGGTTCCGACATAGAAGATGAATAAAAAAATTATGTTACCTATATAGATTCATTTATGAATCATTATGTAAGATATTATATGATTTAGTAAGTTTTAAAACACACATGTAAAACGTAAGTTCCATAAATAAAACTATAATTTATAAAAAATATAGTTTTCTGAAAAAAAAAACAAATTTAGAAAAAAAACGAGGGTGCTAAGTTTTTTTAGTGTTTTTTTTTCACAAATCTGAAAAAAAAACATTTTGTTTTTTTTTTCAGTTTGCAACACTAACCATGACAGTCAATAAGTATCGTACACTGGTTGCAGACCACGTACACCCCTTCATGACGACCATGTTTCCTAACGGCAGTGGCATTTTTCAACAACATAATGCGCCATGTCACCAGGCCAGGAGTGTGATGGAGTAGACGGGTAAAACAGGACAGGCGGTAAACTATGGCGGCACTAACATCAGCCTTTAATGGGTGATTCTGAGGTTGTCGCCGTTGGCTGGTTGGTTGAAGTACAGAAAGCGGTCCTGCTGTCCTCCAAGGTGGTTTTGCGATGCCTCACGAGTCCGCTATGAATTATTTAACCGCGGCCGGGCTCTCTAGAATTTCCTTTTATCCCCGGTGGTCCGGGGAACGTGACAGCAATTTCGAAACACTGCCCTGTCCCACCTCCCCCAGGACCCTGCCTCATCCAGCATCCACTCTCCCCCGCGAAATTCCAGTATCTCCGCATTAATTAATAATGACTCTCCCGTGCGCTATTCCGTGTTACGATAAGGGAATAACGCCACACTATTAATGTCGGACGAACAAGTGGTGTATCTGCAAGGTTTACGATCTTTTTATCCGTAAATTTTTAAAGCGCAAATTCTTGAGGGATTGCCCCTCTTACGTAAAGGGGGGACTACTTCTTTTTCTACCTCTAGTCCACAAACTAAAAATTTAATTCTAACTCAGTTAAAGGTATCGTAATGAAAAATAAGTTACTAAATTTAGCCAAATATATAAAGATGAATGTATGTATGTTTGTTTGGTGGTTTGTTGGTTTGTTTGTCCCTCATACAAATCCACAGTTTTCATCCGATCTCGATAAAACTTTGCACACTTATCCTTTGAAACAATGAGAAATATACTGTCTACATTTGGTTGAAAAAATATCTGAATAAATAATTCATATTGTCTTATAATTTCGAAAAATTACTGAACGGCGATAGAAAGACGCGTTGGATATGGAGGTCTCTGTACTGTTTTTATGTGTAGTGGTCATTTAGCTCAGTGGTTGAAGCACTTGCTTTCTGCTGTTTGGGTCGTGGTCTCTGGTTCAAATCTCGGTAGAGGCAAAGAATTTTAAAAAAATGTTTTTTGTTGTAAGAGTCACGCCTGGACCGTCGGTTATTCGGATTGAATGTTAAACGGTAGATTTCACAAAGTTAGGGGTGCAATGCGAAGCAAATCGTAGGTAGTCTTGCAATGCTGCAGGTGTACACATTTTTACGTTATATTGATCCCTCAGGGGTGATTCGCAGTCAGTGTGTGTGTGATCTCCAGTAATAATACTATAAATGCGGAAGTAAGTCTCTGTCTTTTGTTACGTTTTGACGACTAAATGCCTATACCGATATTGACGGAATTTACAAGAAAATCTGTAGGGAGGGCAGAGGATACTTTTTTTCGGTATGATTAACAGTTTTAATCACGAATTTTTGAGAACTTATCGAATGGTGACAGAGAGACGGATGTGTGTGTTAGTCTGTAATGTTACGTCGCTTGCTCAAGCTATGCTTCTCGCGCATTATGTTAGTGTATAATTTGTTAATAACTTACGTTTAGAGAAAAATCGTATTATTTAGTATAGATGTAGATTTTCTCTTTTACTTTGTGTCTGCTTAAATGTTTCTGGCACCAGTTTATTTTGCCTTCTTTCTTGACATGCCTTGCGGGCGTAAACTGGCCTAAGTTGTAGCTCTAGCAGAGCACGAGCAGCTAAAGTTATAAGAACCCAAGAATCGGATGCTCATGCTGAAGAAAGAAGAAAAGACCAAGCTGAAATAAAGCTGCCCTTAGTTAACACCCCCCCCCCCCCAAACACACACACTCATCCCCTCACTTTCGTATGTTTTTAAATATGTTGGAAATTGATTCTCTTCTAGAGACAGGTTCGACGGTAGAATGATATAGTAATGGCTTTCCGGTCATATTATGCCGACTCGGTGTTGTTTGGGGCCAATCCTACATTACCAACAACTTTCTATATTCAATTTTGGCAAATAAATTCTTAATCCACGCGTACGAAGTCGCGGGTATCAGCTAGTTATACATATAAATAGACGAGTGTGTTTCTATATTTCACTTTGCAGACACAACAACATAGTGCAGACCACTGGTGTTTGTGTAGCATACATTCATCGATGGTGCACAACTTTGGCCGAATTTCGGTAACTGTGGGAGATATGGTGGTTGAAAGTGGTCGATACGGGACATTTTCGTATTTCGACCAAAAACATCTGAGTCCTTATATTTCTCTTTGCTGCCACAACTACATAGCGTAGACCACTGGTGTTTGTGTGTGCTAGTAGCCTCTAGTCTCCCATCGTGCACTATGGTTGTTGCATGTCGGTAGCTATCAATCAAAATTCTTTATAAACCCAAAGTTGTGGGCACCAGCTACTTGTTAGCATATAATGAACACAGTATTCGTAGAGCTTAAGCCATAGGCCTACAAATAAAACTGTGTAAAAACCATTGTGGCTTTAAGCTTAGTACTAGAAAGGCAGATCAAGAAATACGAATATTCTTTTATAGCATTTGTTGATATAAAAGAAGCTTTTGATAACGTTAAGTGGGTCAAGATGTTCAAAATTTTAAAGAAGTCGGGTGTAAAATATCGAGATAAAACAATACTTTATAAACTATATAAGAATCTAGTAAGTACAATAAAAGTAGAGAATCATTAGTGATAACGGTGATAACAAGGTTGGGGGTTGTTCCTATCAACATTCAACCTGTATATTAATAAACGAAGCAAAAGAAAAAAAGAACAATTTGTATGTGGCATAACTATTCTTAGAGAAAAAATCTGTATGCTACGATTTGCTGATATACTGGTATTGTCTTGTTAGTAGAACAGTCTGAGGATATTGAGAAGTTACTGAATGTCATGAACAAAATACTGAAGGAAGATTTTGGTCTAAAATCTAAATATAAACCAAAACAAGACAAAAGTGATGAAACGTAGCAGAAATGATTGCAATAATAGCAGATTAAATATAAAAATAGGGCCGTATGCTACAGAAGAAGTAAGTGAATTGCGCTATTTAGGAAGTAAAATTACAACTGATGGCCGAAGCAGGAATGATGTTAAAAGCAGAATAGTACTAGCGAAAAGGAGCTTCATGAAGAAGAGAAATATTTTAGTTTCAAATATTGATATAGGATTCAGAAAGAACATTTTAAAATCCAATGCGTGGAGTACAGCACTTTATGTTGGCGAAGCATGGACTTTGGGAATAGCAGAAAGAAAGGAAATTGAAGCATTTGAAATGTGGTGATGTAGAAGGATGCTGAAAATTAAGTGGACAGACAAAGTAAGAAATGAACGAGTTTTGGAAATGCTGTGTGAGGAATGAAGTTTGTGGAAGAAGCTTACAGAAAGAAGAGACAGGCTGGTAGGTCATATTGTGAGACATGCTGGATTGGTTAATTTGTTAGTGGAGGGAACAGTCGAAGGTAAGAACTGTAGAGGAAGACAGAGATTAGAATATATGAAGCAGATAATTGAGGACGTGTACATCATAGGACGGGATGGCAAACCAGTCTAGAGACTGATGAATATATATATATTCTTTAACGACAAGGCAAAAATCGGATATTTTCAGGATATAAGGTTATTGTTGCTATTATTAAATACGTTACGTTATAATAAATTAATATACTGTTAAGTGCAGTATTTTCGTAAGGGCCCAATTGCTTCGCCCGATAAGATTCACTTGGGAACTATCACATTCGCGTGCAGGCAGACATTTTGATTCTGTACGCGCCCGTAGGTAACACCGTTTGAAAGGACGCGTTGAGCGTTTTCCCGAGGGAACATCTGTCCGCCTCTCTGGTATCTGTATCCCTCAGGACACGAGGGAGGGGGGGGGGGGGGCAGTGGTGTAAGCGCTTCATCCAACGGCCACACTCCCGAAAATAGCGAAGTGTCGGGAATGTAATTACACCCTGGAGGGAGGTGGGAGGTAACTGCCACGTCAATAAAAAAAAAAAAGAGGGGTGAGAAATGAACTCGCCGAGAGTGGAGAGGAGAGGCTTTTAGCGGTGATTCCCCATTACGGGCCTCACGCGCACCATCTGGTGGCGAGCGATATGAACCAAGCCGCCGGGCACGTGATGGGTGGCTGCCGACAGAGGATTCCTTTCCTTTGAACCAGATAAAAGTCTGAGCAGATATTTTTTTCATACTTTTCAGGTAATTACTGCTACGAACAAGTACCTGTGTTGAAGTATAAGGAATTTCGCACCTTTTATTGTTATTAATATTAATATTGCTTTTCAAACGTTGTTAAGAATCACAAATCCAGTAAGTTATTGTGGGAGGGGGAAACAATCGAGATTTTACCTAGTAAAAATAACAAATATCTAAGCATTTTCCATTGACATTGATTTCATTTATTCAAAATAAAAGTTAATTGGTATTAATTTGAACAGAGGCACACAAATTCAAAGATCTGAGGGCAAATAATATATTGTTGACCTTTAATCGTCTAGATCAGGGGCCCGTCTTGAAAATTTTTGCGCCCCGCGAGATTCAACACGCTTTTACAAAATATATTTATTTTATAATGGCCAAAGAAGTCAAATGTAATGTATTAAAAAATAACATTATTTTTGAATCCGTATTTTCAAAATTTATGACCTTAGCCGTCGACGAGGCGTAACAAAAAAAAAAAAAAGAAAGATACTCGTCAATTTTGATGGACGTTAACGCTAGATGTAGTCTATAATAAAAAAAATCGTATAGCAATGTTAACACTAAAAAACTATGCCGACTGTTCACTGGTTGGCATCCGCTCGCTCCACCAGCTGTTTCTAACAAGTGGTTTTTGCACTGCACACACGCGAAATTTCGTAAATTCTCTTCACTGTTCAAGGCTCAACCCCTCGCATGCAAGGTAAAAGCCTCTTCCTCCCCCCCTCCTCCCCACTTGTAAGTTACACATATCTTTGTCCAGGTAGCTGTTATCCACGACTGCATACACGTGGACTTAGTATCGTATTGCTAGAATAGAAATGGATAGAGAACATAAAAGACTGCGAGAAAAACAAAGCCTTAGTGACCGATGTAACATTACAGGGACTAACACACGCTATCCATCTGTCTGTCACCATTCGGTTAGTTTTCAAAATTTCATAACAAAATATGTAATTTGTCACGAAAAAGTATCCTATGTTCTTCCTAATGATTCGTACTATTTTCATGCCAAATTTAATCGAGATCGATTTACCCGTATAATCGTGAAAAATTAATATACAGACAGATTGACAGATTTCTCTCGCATTTATAATATTAGGGTAGATCTGTCAGGCTAGCAGCAGTGATTGCTCTTTTTGTTTTTCCCTGCTCGACAGCAATTTTTCGCGTTGCGATATTTGAATTCTAAATGTTATTGTATCGGCGCGAGCTAGCGATCCATGTTCAGTGATCAGAATAAATTTAAACACAATGATGAAATTTTACAAACTGATGACTGGACCGTGACTAATTAACAAATAGAGTGGATGGAAGTACACTAGGTTTGTATGAGCCATAGCCTCTCGTTTTTTTTATAGCTATGCCTGGCTAAAGGTGCATAGCCTTTGGCCGTTCTCCAATCCACTGTATAATCTCGTTGGCTCACTCCGTCCTCCGGCGTGGTCACCGCGATAGCTATTGGCTGGGTAGAGTTTTGACGTCACACGCCCGGCCCTCATTGTCGCGTTAACATCGGCCAGAGACATTACTCTAAAATCGAGGTTATCAGTGATACTTAATAGATAATCAACTGCGAAGCTATAAATTTCCAGAAATACTTAAGGAAAAGTATGTATTTGTTTTCAATCTATATGTCAAATAAGTTGTAGTCCATCCCCATTAATATTCTACTTATATGTAGACGAGATAATAAAGGAAGTGAATGAAAAATTTCCATGTGGCATAAATGTTCAAGGTGAAAAAAATCAGTATGCTACGATTTGCTGATGACGTTGTCTTGTTAGCAGAAAGGGCTGAGGATATTGAGAAATTACTGAATGGCATGAACAAAATACTGAAGGAAGAATTTGGCCTGAATACAAATCAAAGTAAGACTAAAGTGATGAAATGTAGCAGAAATGATGCAAATACTGGCAGATTAAATATAACAATAGGATCAAAGGTAATTGGGGAAGTAAGTGAATTCTGTAACTTGGGAAGTAAAATTTCAACCGATGGCCGAAGCAGGAATGATGTTAAAAGCAGAACAGCACTAGCAAAAAGAGCCTTCATAAAAAAGAGGAATATTTTAGTTTCAAATATTGATCTAGGAATTAGAAAGAACTTTTTAAAACTCTATGTGTGGAGCACAGCACTTTAACGTAGCGAAACATGGACTTTAGGAATACCGGAAAGAAGGAAAATTGAAGCATTTCGAATGTGGTGCTACAGAAGAATGATGAAAATTAAGTTGAAAGACAAAGTAAGAAATGAACGAGTTTTGGAAATAATGGACGAGGAAAGAAGTTTGTGGAAGAAGCTTACAGAAAGAAGTGACAGGCTGGCAGGTCATATTTTGAGACATGCTGGATTGGTTAACTTGTTAGTGGAGGGAACAGTCGAAGGTAAGAACTGTAGAGGAAGACAGAGATTAGAATATATGAAGCAGATAATTGAGGACGTGGGCTGTAAGGGGTATGTAGAGATGAAGAGGTTAGCACAAGATAAGAAGGGATGGAGGATTTCATCAAGCCAGTCGAAAGATCAAATACAGCAAAAAAAAAAAGGCTGTTTAATGTTAGTTTATATTTGCAGATACGTTAGTTTAGTTAAAAATGTTACGTTTTATTTGGTATTGAAAATAACTTGAACCGTGACAAAGGGGACATTAGCCTGGAACATATGAGAGAATCGTCACATTGTGAGTGTATTATCGTGTGTGTGACCCCATTTCTCAGCCTCCACAGTGTCGTAACGGAATGTAACGTAACGAGGTCGTTACGGGCGAGTGTCGCGTGACAGAGGCCGCACTGGAGCGCTGCACGCTATACAGGGTGGAGGCGAAATATTTTAACGTCTTGCACTTTGTGCATTCCAGCTGAAACGAGTGTCGCGAATCCAGTGTACTTTCAAACTGCTCCGAGTAGTAAACCACATCACCTAACCTAGAGATATAGATCTCAATGTATAGAGGAAGTATCTACATCTATACTCTGCAATTCACAAAAACTGTGGGTGGCAGAGTGTGCTAAGCACCATCTTAATTCAGTGCATTCCAATCCCGAACAGAACGAGGAAAGAAACAATACATAAATGTATCAGGTCGGCATCTTATTTCTCGAATCTTATCCCTCCTGTCATTGCAACCTAAATAGGCTGGCGGAAGGATTAATCTGTTGCACTCGTAAATTAAAGATTTTGGCGTATTCTCCAACAAAGTCAAACGAAAAACGACGTCGTCTGTCCGCCAAACAATCCCAGCCCAACCCACGTATCAGCTCTGTGACACTTACGTAAGGACTGTAACTAGCAGTCACGAATCGAGCGGCTCTCCTCTGTACTTTCTCTAACGTGTCGTGTGAAGATACTCTCTCGTTCTTGTTTCTTATTTCGTTTATGCGATTAAAAGTGGTCTAATCTATGTGTTTGAAGAGCGGAGATTGGTAGGACTGATCTTTTAGAATAGACTCTTTGGTTGCTAGCAGTGGGAGATTTGGATTGGAAAACACATACAGAAAGGAATGAGACTAAAAAAGGGTTTAACTGATGTGATATTCTGGATTGGAACATGATTATAGATAATTACCAATTTGTTTGTCTAAATATAGATACTAAACAATTGCGGGAAAAAATAAAAGATTTCCTAATTGACGTGTAAAATTTAAATAAATTACGTAGTTTGGGAATTTTTAAAAATAATTAATAAAATGACGTCTGGTTGCTGTACTTTCCCACGTCCTTTTTTTTTTTTTTTTTTTTTTTTTAATATCTCGTTTACAGTGACCGAGCGTCGTGGGTGAGTGGTAACGCTCTGGTCTCGCATTCGGGAGGACGCGGGTTCGAATCCCCGTCCGGGCATCGAGATTTGGGTTTTCATTAGTTTCCATAAATCACTCCAGGCGAATCCCGGGATGGCTCCTTCAAAAGGCCATGGCCAAATTCCCTTTTGTTTTTTGCTTATGGCTTTACGCCTCTTCGACATCGCGGTCATTTGAGGCGGAAATAGGCTGGAAGCAACTAACAGAAATTCGGCCATGGCATTTTGAAGGAAGCATCCCGGCATTCGACTAGAGTGATTTTGGGAATCCACGGAAAAAACCAGATCTGGATGCCCGGAACCAGCGTCATCCTGAATGCGAGGCCAGAGCGTTACCGCTTACCGACCACGATATATGGCCGAATTCGTTCCCGTTCCTTGCCCGCAGTTCTTTCGAGTCTATAATGAACATGACGTCGACGACGACTAAAGCCATAAAAATTACGTTAAAATAAATTGAAGCGGTCCGCTCACGGAAGCTTCATATTTACTAGCAAGCGTTGGTCGGTGCGAGCAGCGGAGACTATTTCGCAATGCAACCACCGCGGCACCCTTTGTAGTGTAGTGCAGGTGTTTGGAGATGGGAAGGGAGATAAGTGGACCGCATTCCCTCAGTGGGGACAGTCCGCCCGTGCTAGCGGTGCGAGAAGTATAGAGCGTGTGTGTGCGTGTATGCGTGGAAGGATACACTATTATTTAATAATAAGTTCGACAAGTTTTGTTTTTCTTGTTTCACGCTAAAACCCTCGTTTTGAGGAGAAGATTGCAGCTGGCCAGGGAGACGCCGTTCGAAAGGATAATCATTGAATGTGTTCTATAGCAAGTGCTCGTCCAGTGTAATCACAGTGCGACGATTGAAGTTTGTTTTGTGTGAGTTGTGCACAGAAATTCCAGAAGAACGGACAGCGCTGACTACAATATAGACAGCAACTAGATGGTAATTACACAATTTTTATATTCCGCCAGAACAAACCGAGTCAAAGTGTGGCGCATTGTACCCGAAAGCGAGAACCTGTAGAAAATTGTGCTCTCTGATTTTATTTTGAGTTAGTCGGACTTTGTTCATAATCTGTCATTTCGTTGTTTATTTAATCAATTTTTATTATATAGATTTAATTCTTGTTTTATGTCTTAGTCAATGCAAATCATCTTTTCTTATATTGATAACAATAAATGCTAGTGTCAGTAGATAAAAATAATATAATTTTCCCTGTAATAAAACAAATAATTACATTTCTAAATGTTTATTGGAAATTCTGGAAGGACTACTTCCATGGCGCCCAGGCAAAATTGAACAAGGTATTTTATATATACAAAATTTTAATGATAGAGAGTAATAATAACTGGTGGCAATCCTTACTCCCGGGTACACTACAAAATGGACCTAATATCGCTTACTCCCATCATAATCATGGACAGAAACAATTTATATCACCTTTTTTTTAAACCCTTACAAGAGGTTTCCACTGCACAGGTGTCGATTTAACAGCTTCACCAACTGCCGTACAATATTTTATTCATTTGTTTTTAGGGATTTATCGCTAATATTTATAATTAAAGGTTGAACATTATTAGGGGCAAGGGAGAGGAAGAAATTTTGACAATGTTCTTTTGGAGAAACTATCCCGGCAATTAACTGCAGTGGTTTCGGGAAATAATAATAAACCGGAATCAGGACGCTGTATGGGGATTCGAACCCGCGTCCTCCCGAATGCGCGCCAGTCAGACAGCCGTGTCTGAGATGTTGTGTGTGATTGGAGCGAGGCTTTTATTTCGTGCAGTCCGCCCCCTCTATGTGCTCATTACGTTGCGAATGCTAGGTAATTAATTAAAGTGATAATTGATTCAGGGAGGAGGTGCTCGCAGAGACGAAGACAAAGCAGGTGCTCTTTAATCTTAATTAGCTGTCAGTTTTTTTGTTGCCTGCCAATTAGCATGAAAAATGTTCTGGCGGGAAGAGAAAAGAGTAATTCGTTGGGAGACGGTAGCTTTCCATCTGCAGTCGAAGTAATCAGTACATAAGCAATCAAAACGGAATGTTATTGCTTAGTGATTACTGGAGTGCATTCGATTGTTGTTTATTTATTTCTGTCAAAGAACTCGCCATATTAGGTTATAAACACAGAAATGGTAACTACAAAGACAAATTTGAGCCATGGAGTACCGAGTTGATAATTGCAGAGACATATAACTGTTGCAATGGGTACGCCAGTGATAATTTCGGAGACAAAATTGATTCGTGGGGTACTTAATTAATAATTGCGGAGAGAATGTTGATCAATGGGATACAGCAATGATATCTGCGAAGATGAAATTGATCCGTGGGGTACTGAATTGGGACTTGCGGAATTAATATTGATCCGTGAGGTACAGCAATGATAATTACGGAGACAAAACTGATCCGTGGGGTATTAAATTAATAATTGCGGAAAGAATGTTAATCAAAGGGATACAGCAATGATATCTGCTAAGATGAAATTGATCCGTGGGCTATTGAATTCTGAATTGCTGAGATAATATTGATCCGTGAGGTACAGCAATGATAATTGCGGAGACAAAACTGATCCGTGGGGTATTAAATTAATAATTGCGAAAGAATGTTGATCAAAGGGATACAGCAATGATATCTGCTAAGATGAAATTGATCCGTGGGTTATTGAATTGGGACTTGCGGAGATAATATTGATCCGTGAGGTACAGCAATGATAATTGCGGAGACAAAACTGATCCGTGGGGTACTGAATTAATAATTGCGGAGAGAATGTTGATTAATGGGATACAGCAATGATATCTGCGAAGATGAAATTGATCCGTGGGCTACTGAATTGGGACTTGCGGAGATAATATTGATCCGTGAGGTACAGAAATGATAATTGCGGAGACAAAACTGATCCGTGGGGTACTGAATTAATAGTTGCGGTGAAAATGTTGATCAATGTGATACAGCAATGATACCTGCGAAGATGAAATTGATCCGTGAGCTACTGAGTTGTCACTTGCGGAGATAATATTGATCCGTGAGGTACAGAAATGATAATTGCGGAGACAAAACTGATCCGTGGGGTACTGAATTAATAGTTGCGGTGAAAATGTTGATCAATGGGATACAGCAATGATACTTGCGAAGATGAAATTGATCCTTGAGCTACTGAGTTGTCACTTGCGGAGATAATATTGATCCGTGTGGTACAGCAATGATAATTGCGGAGACAATGTTGATCAATGGGATACAGCAATGATATCTGCGAAGATGAAATTGATCCGTGGGGTACTGAATTGGGACTTGCGGAGATAATATTGATCCGTGATGTACAGCAATGATAATTGCGGAGATAAAACTGATCCGTGGGGTAGTGAAACGATAATTCGCGCTTAAGCGACGCTTTTAGTCTTCATCTTTGTCTTTGTGGTGCAGTGTCTTTTCCTCGCCTGACTGCCTGCTGGTAAAGTGTTTTTCCTCCATTACGTCGCGTGGTCGGACGTTTTCGTCGCCGCCGCCGCGAGTTGAAGGTTCTCCCCGTCGCGCCTCGGAACTTTAATTCGGCGCTCGCCAAGTGCTCTTTTATAGTTCTGCGAGGCGTGACGAAATTGCCTAAGCGCTTCGCGGGAGATATACATTCCCCTCTAATTTCCGACATACACGTAAATGAGACTTACAATTTGCGCGGTCTTCCCATAGCTGGCCGAGCAGAGATGGTTTATTTTAACGGCTCAAAACTCCAAAGAGGATACTACAAAAAGATGTTTTTGTGCTCTGGCCGGTTGTTAGTGATGGCATTCATCAGGCACATTCGGGTGACCAAAGCGAGTGAATTGCGTACATTTGCAACGTGCTTTCAGATGAGCAGAACGCTTTAACACTTTTGCAACAGACCGAAAAAAGTAGGTAACGTTTTGAAACACGGGGTAATGGTTTTATTAGTGCTAAGAACTCCACCGGACGTTCACTTTGAGGTTTCCTTGAAACTTTTTAGTAAAAGCGACTTGGGTGATTCTCGCCTTCAAACTACAAATGTTTGTGTTCTAAGATCTTTGTTTTTGGACTGCCCTGATTGATCGTATCGAGATTTCCAAATATGTAGGCAGCTGAGTATAATATTTCACATTTAAAAGATTTTTATTCAAAATAATATTTTCTTGCTGCTATACGAGAACACTGGAGTGCATAGTAATGCCTTTTCATTTGAAATATTTCTTTGCAATTATACAATTTCTTTATTTTAATTGGAGCGTAAATCTTGATGTAGTGTTTTGATGATTGTTTATCAGTGTTGTAACGCGATCTTTGGTATGTATCTCGTAAAGGTGTGGTAATCAGATATATGTTGTGATCTGCGGTACCTATATGTTCACAGTGTTAAGAAATTATTATTTCTTGCTCCATTGGTCTGTTACGTAGGATCATAACATCTTAGGCTTCTCATTAAGCTTTGAAACTGTGAAAATCTGATCCTCTTTTTTCCTGATACCTGGACAAACGGACAGCTGCATTGAACTTACAGATTTTTAACAGTATAGATTTAATGTATTTATGGCACATGGTTTTCAGTGGTACACATCAAAATGAGCAATTTTATATATATTTATAGTTGCGGTTAAAATGCTGAATTTCTGAAATGAATACGAGTTGAGAGAGGTGCAGGAACTGCTGTTCTGGGCTGACATGTGACAGCTACCACTATTTTCCCACTGACGAAACCCAAACCAGAAGGGCGAAACTTTTATGGAATAAAACATTAATAAAAAAGCTAGATCGCATTTTTTGCGGTGTTGTAAATAAATAAATTCTTCCAGCCACGTAAAAAAAAGCCACACTTGTGGCATGTTTCGAAAGTAAGAAGAGAAATCAGCTGTGACCTAATACAGTGTCAAACAGTCATATGATTTTGAAAAAACTATAATTTTAGTCCGGGTCTGGGTTTCTTGGGACAGCATTTCACCAGAAGCTGTAGAAATCAGAACAACTGATTCTTTAGTTAGCAGGGACACTGGAGAACCCGGTTATCAAAATGTTGAAATGGCTTCGCCTCGGTAACGAGCAGAAGAGTGGATGACGTCATCTACATCTATACTCTGCAAATCACAAATATTGTGGGTGGCAGAGGGTGCTAAGCACCAATCCTAATTCAGTGCATTCCAATCCCGAACAGAACGAGGAAAGAAAGAATACATAAATGTATCAGTACGGCATCTTATTTCTCGAATCTTATCCCTCCTGTCATTGCGACCTAAACAGGTTGGTGGAAGAAGTATTTCAATGCACTCGTAAATTAAAGATTTTCGCATATTCTCCAACAAATTCAAACGAAAACGATATCGTCTGTCCGCCAAACAATTCCAGCCTAACCCACGTATCAGCTCTGTGACACTTACGTGAGGACTGTAACTAGCAGTCACGAATCGAGCGGCTCTCCTCTGTACTTTCTCTAACGTATCAATCAATCCCTTGCGATACGGATTCCAAATTCCACAACAGTATTCCAGATGCGAACGGGCTAGTGTTTTGTACGCTATTTTCTTTGTATGAGCATTGAAACTTCTCAAAACAGGAGCTATAAATCGTAGTTTAGATTTAGCTTTGCCTACGACGGAAGTTATGTGCAAGTTTCATTTCATGTTGCTTTGTACTGTTACGCCCAGATACTTCAGGGAAAATACAGTGTCAACAACTGAATTGTTAACTTTGTACTCGTGAGCAAAAGGGGTCTTTTTTATTACTTATTTGCATTGCCTTGCACTTTTTGCAGTTAAGTGTAAGCTGCCATTTACGGTACCATTCCGAATTAACATTCAGAACGCGCCGAATTTCTAAGCAATCGTCAGAGCACCTCACTTCCCTATAAATAAGTGCATCATCAGCAAAAAATCGCAACGTGCAATTAACGTTGTCATCAGGCTGGGATGGCTTTTGTCTGCCACCCTAAATGTGACTTCCTTGCACGTCTGGAAGCCGGAAGAGTTTATTTAATAAAGTAGTTGTTAATGACGGTGTATAATGTAAAACATTTGTACAACAGCTGTGGGACATCTTAATAACCAAGTTATTACCAAGGAAGCAGGGTTTATGATTCCGTCTTAGGGGGCATCCACAAATTACGTGAGGTGTTTTTCCGGATTTCTGGACCCCCCCCCCCTCCCCCTTGGTGAGATTTCGTGAGATCTGGCCGGACCCCCCCCCCCCACCCTCTGGTGAGATCAGGTCCGTGAGAACCCCCACTAGAAATCGCACTCGAAACTTTTGTAGCACCCTTTTTTTTTTTTTTTTTTAGGTCACACCCTAACTTTTTGACGAAATACCCTCCTAAAATCGACTTAGGCGCAAATTGTAGACCTTTTTTTTGGCTCTACT
Source organism: Vandiemenella viatica (assembly GCA_031002005.1). Taxonomy (NCBI): domain Eukaryota; kingdom Metazoa; phylum Arthropoda; class Insecta; order Orthoptera; family Morabidae; genus Vandiemenella; species Vandiemenella viatica. Next base: position 132,474,115 of record CM061918.1, read on the forward strand.
ATCCCCAAATTTTTCGCAAAATCTCACGTGAGATTTCCGTAGACCCCCCCCTCCCCCCTGGTGAGATTTGGTGAGATTTCGCCGGACCCCCCCCCCCTATTTCACCTCACGTAATTTATGGACGCCCCCTTAGTGCTATCGCTGTTTGAAGCTTGACCAAATCTGCGAGATGTAATTCTAGACATAGATCTCCTATCCTCGGCAAACTTGCCTTGCTTCTGGTTAATCAGCGCATCAGATTGTTCGGGCGGGCAGGGTGGGGTGTATCTGCTGAGTGATGCCCCGCGGCTTCAATCTCTGTCGCGAAGATTTCCTCCTGCGGTGAGACATCGCGCCAGCTCCGCGTTCGCCTGCGCGCTAACTACCAATCAGCCGCCGCGGCTCGGCTGGCTGTCTAATTACCAGGGGCACCGCACGGCGACCGCAGCCTGTCACGTGACTGATGCTAGGTAATCTCTCTCCTGTGTTCTGGACCATCGAGTACAGTAATCAGCTGCAGTCGGAGTCTGGATTCCCGGGTAAGGTTGGGCAGATGAAAAAATATATCGATTAATATCATATCGATAGTTGCAAATACTATCGATATATATCGATACATAAATATCGATATATATCGATACAAAATATCTATATATATCGATACATAAATATCGATATATAAGTATCGATATGTCGATATATCAATGTTTTTGCTTTAAGCCAGTATTTTCTAAAATATTTCCGAAATATATCAAAATATTTAAGAAAATTCTTAAATCTAAAGACTCGTGTGGAAATTATATAAATTTTCATTAATTTATCTATTTTTATAATCAATCAAACCAGTATTCATCTGAAGTAGAGATCAAAAGAAATCTCTGTTCTATATGTTCCCCGTCAATCTACTCCTGTTGTTCGGTGCGGCCAAGTCAACTCTAGAAGCCACTCTATTCGACGACACAGAAGAGGCTCGGTATAGCAGGTACTTCGTCAACGCATTAACCCTTAACTTCACAGCACGGATGCCTAATCAACATTCTTCAACTTGATTAAAAATAACGTAAACTTTAACTTTCAAATATATTGATAAAAAAATGGCAAAATTTACCAAGTAAGTCCTAAATTCAAAAAAAAGATCTGGAAGTAAGTATAACCACTCTCGTCGGCGAAATGACAATTACAAACTTCTTTTTTCTTAAAAAAAACGAAAAAAAAGAAAAAAATACGCGTTAAGATCAGATATGTACGTAATTTTATTAGTATGACGCAAAAAAATTAGTCTTTGTCACCTAAATAGTACCCAGTGTTTCAATAACAAACTGATAACTATTTCTGTCTAGTATCAAGTACAAGGGGTGATCAAATGAAAAGGTACGAAACGACATAAAAATATAACAGTTAAATATTTGCATATTCCGCTATGGGAGAACGTAGTGAGACATCTCGGGATGCGATTGGAGTCTCTGACTGGGATCGGAGCTGCGCGGGTGCCCGCATGCGCAGTAGAGAGCAGAGGCTCTTATCAAAAGCGGCGTCCAAATGATGCGGCAGTCCGTATGAGGACAGGATGGCGTACAGGGGGGCGGGGGATGTGTACTGTGAGACACTCCGACGCCTACGCAGGTCCATCAAGGACAAAAGACCGGGGCTGCTCACGGAGGGTGTGGTTCTGCTCCGTGATAACGCGCGTCCACACGTCTCCAGAGTCACACACATGGAACTGGCCAAGTTCAAGTGGGAGACGTTGGACCATCCGCCCTACAGTCCGGACATGTCGCCCTGCGATTTCCATGTGTTTTGTCTACTGAAGAAACACCTGAAAGGGAAGCGCTTCAACTCGGACGACGTACTCGAGGACGCTGTGAAGGACTGGGTCTCGTCACGGCCACAGGAATTCTGGGAACAAGGAATCCTGCGGCTTGTTCATCAGTGGGATCGTTGTGCTCAGGCCTATGGTGTATATTTTGAATAAAGTCTACATTTGTACCCACCGTGTCGTTTCGTACCTTTTCATTTGATCACCCCTTGTAATTATTTTTGTTTGTGAATATTATTAATATACTCACTTCAGTTTCAAGTGATAATAAAGCATCTATTCAGAGCATTGCATAAAGTTAATAATCTGCAAGAAACAAACAGAATCCCTTCGCAGCAGACAGAGGCCACTTTTCCCTGTTTGGCGCCGTTACAGAAAAGTCATTCTATCTTACCAATGCAAAGAAACAATCATGATCACCTATTCAGGAATTTACAGCAAAACGACACTCTTGCAAAAGAATCTCGTTCACAAGCGGTAAGTAAAAAGGGTGTGAGACAAGGTTGTTGTCTATCCCCGTTAATATTAAACTTGTGTGTAGAAGAAGTAATGAAGAATGTCAAAGAAAAATTTCCATGTGGCATAAGTTTTCAGGGAGAAAATATCAGTATGCTACGATTTGCTGATGACATTGTCTTGTTAGCAGAGAGGGCTGAGGATATTGAGAAGTTACTGAATGACATGAACAAAATACTGACGGAAGATTTTGGACTGAATATAAATCAATGCAAGACAAAAGTGATGAAATGTAGCAGAAATGATACCAATACTAGTAGATTAAATATAAAAATAGGATCGGATGCAATAGGAGAAGTAAGTGAGTTCTGTTACTTGGGAAGTAAAATTACAACCGATGGCCTAAGCAGGAATGATGTTAAAAGCAGAATAGCACTAGCAAAAAGAGCCTTCATGAAAAAGAGAAACCTTTTAGTTTCAAATATTGATCTAGGAATTAGAAAGAACTTTTTAAAACTCTTTGTGTGGAGCACAGCACTTTACGGTAGCGAAACATGGACTTTAGGAATACCGGAAATAAAGAAAATTGAAATTAAAGCATTTGGTGCTACAGAAGAATGCTGAAAATTAAGCGGACAGACAAAGTAAGAAATGAACGAGTTTTGGAAATGGTGGGTGAGGAAAGAAGTTTGTGGAAGAAGCTTACAGAAAGAAGAGACAGGCTGGTAGGTCATATTTTGAGACATGCTGGATTGGTTAATTTGTTAGTGGAGGGAACAGTCGAAGGTAAGAACTGTAGAGGAAGACAGAGATTAGAATATATGAAGCAGATAATTGAGGACGTGGGTTGTAAGGGGTATGTAGAAATGAAGAGGTTTGCACAGGATAGGAAGGGATGGAGGATTACATCAAACCAGTCGAAAGACTGACGACAGCAAAAAAAAAAAAAAAAAAAAAAAAATAGCGGTAAGTCATCCGATTTCTTAGTAATAAGTTCATAAACCGACCACTTACCAAACATCAGGCTCATCAAAAACCATAATTATTCAAATAACTTCGAGAGTTGATGCGCTAACTGGGTCGGGCTTGTCTAGGAACTGAAGGCATTAAATTGCACTAATTATGATTTTTCCCGCGTGGTGGAACCACCCCTTGGCTCAAAAAACCCCCATGGCCACTCTCCTATGCATGGACAACCAGGGCCGATGCGAATAGAAATGTACTGATTTGGTTACCATCAGTCAGTCTCCTGTATATATATAATATATTGAAGGTTACATGCCCTGTATGTCTGTAGTACATTTTTTTCAAATGCTTCCTGAGTTTTGAGATATTCAGTAAAAAAAAAACCAACAGCTTATAAATATTAACATTAATGCCTTTTTGCTGTAGAATGTCAGCCTGGTCAGTTGGGTGCTAGCAGCCGGCGAGTATGGACGTATAAACGGACAACTGCCGCGTACCTCCGAGTATACAGTGTTAAAGTGTTTCAAGTAATATTCAAGAGAGTAAAGTGATATTGTAAGAAGTTGAACAATTACAAACATCAGGCAGGTCATCGGCCAAATAAACAGAAGAGTTAAGGCAGGGGTGGCCAACCCAAACGATCTTGCGGGCCATTTTCGAAATGCATCATAACTCCGCGGGCCGCATATAAAATTATATATCCACATATTAGATTTTGACCAACTGAAGACTTTTTTTGGAGTGAATATAATTTAATTATTCTGCGAACTCATAACTGTAAACTCATAAAACAGGCAACATCTGTCATATATTTGCATTATAATTATTTTAAAATCAAAATTAATTTTTTTCTTATAATTTAGACATTTAATTTTTGAATATATGGATGCCCAAATAATGTTTTCTTTTTTAAAACATTGGTTTTTCACTACTCTGGCATCCCTGAGTTAAGCAATGGGGCATGCGACATTAACAAGAAAGAATACAGTGAAATTTGCGTTTGACCGAGCATATGTTAGACCAATGGCTTTTGAGATTCACGATTGGCTATAGCACACGGTCAAACTGAATGACGAAGAAATTGTAGGGATTCGGTTAGATTCTTTTCAGAACTGTGTTTTCGTGAAAATGACAAACGAAAAATTTTGTGAGAAAATAATTGAGTTGTACTCCGGAAATTTGAAATTCAGTCACTCAGACGGAAACGTTAGCAGTGTTAAAGTATCCAATGCAGGAATGGGAATTAGACATGTGAGAATATTGAATCTTCCCTTTGAAGTAACAAGTGAAGCAATACTACACGCAGTTAAACCATTCGGAACAATAATAGAGATAATGGAAGATAAGTGGAGTGGGAACATCAGATACAAAAAGTCAAACGGAGTGAGAATAGCAAAAATGGAAGTATCTAGGCATATCCCCTCCTATGTCGATGTGAGTGGTTTCCGTGCTTTGGTAGTCTATGATGGTCAGCCAAGAACTTGCGCTGTATGCAATTCCGTGGATCACATAACAGCAAACTGCCCAAGAATTAAAACAGCAACATTGCCTTTAACGTATGTGAAGCGGAAAACAACATCGAAAGCCATCGACCGGAATACGTACAGCAATCTTCTCCACTGCAGGAAGTTAACAGTTTAGGGGAAACAACAGAAATACAGTCAACATCGCTGCCACTTACATACGTGAAGCGGACAGCTGTTCAGGAAAACAACGGAATCGATCGACCGGAAAACGCACAGCAACTTCCTCCACTGCAGGTAGCTGACGGAATAGCAAAATCGACAGAAATAACACCACTGGAAAAAGACAAAACACGGAAAATAGGAGAAACAAAATAAATAGATGAAGATAAACTCCACACGAAGGAGACGGAGAACCCAATCAGTAAAGGACAGGGAAATCCAATAACAACACAAACAACAAAACGCAAAGACTTAGAAGAAATATTTAAACACCCAAATGAAATCGAGGAAGCAATGGAATCAGAAAACGAAAGAAGTGATCTCACAAAGGCGAATGACCCTCAGTCGACGGCTGATGAAATGGAGTGGACACGACTGGAACTCGACAAGGCTGGAAGAAAGATGCGAGCAAAGAGGAGACCCGAGACATACACTATACAAACAAGGATAAAGTCAAAAGAAGTGGAAAGTAATGAAAACACCAGACCAAAAGGGAAGAAAATAATAACACAAGCAAACGAAAACATCCAACCAATGTCAATAGAAGCCCTCAGATACCAATGTGCTATTAGAAGGAGACAGAGAAAAAGCAAACACCTATTTAAGCCGGGCAGATGACCGACCACAAGGAGTCAACAGAGCGTACTCAAACATTCTGAAACTTCAGAGCACCTGCAAAGAACTGAAACGAAGATACAGCAATAATGACAAAAAGAACCTAAGAAGAAGACTATATCAAGAATCTGACAGCATGATAAAAAGGAAACGCAGCAAGTACTGATAGAGATGCAAACATATTGCATATCAACTATAAACCTGAGTAGAATAACAAGAAAAACAAAAACAGAATGTCTAAAAGACTTCCTACATGCCGCTGATGTAGATACAGCCCTCCTTCAGGAAGTCTGTAACACCAACGTACTTGGCCTAACAGGGTATGAATACGTATATAACCAAGGCAACGAAGCCGGAACTGCGATCTTGATAAAAGAGGGGATAGATTACCAACAATCTTATCATTGTAGTAAATGGCAGAGGAATATCGGTCACGATTAAAACAGTTACAATATGTAATATATACGCTCCCTCCGGAACGCACAAAAGAAACGAAAGATCGAACTTTTTCAAAGAAGATATGCTACCCCTCCTACCAACAGTTTGATAAAAGGAGGTGACTTTAACTGCGTGCTACACCCTAAAGATCAATTCCCAAATTTTAACGCCTGCAACGATCTAAAGTTAATAGTCCGAAGACTCAGATTAAAAGGCACTTGGGAAATAAAACATGGAACTGCCAAATCCTATACATCTGTAACCAAGGACGCAGCAAGCAGAATTGATTGGATAAACGTGAGAGAAGATATTAATTCCGATGTAACTGGTGCATAAGTACGGCCTGTAAGCTTTTCAGACCACAGCGCGTACATAATACACATAAATATGAGCAGACAAGAAATTAATCGAGGAAGAGGCTACTGGAAATTTAATATTATTTTTATAAAAGATCGTGAACTTAATGAAATGTTCCAAGAAACATGGCAAATATCTGCTAAGCAATATCAGAGATACAATAGTAAATTAGATTGGTGGTTACAATGCGTGAAACCAAAATTGCGCCGTATGCTTATAGAGTACGGAAAAGTAAAGAAGCAAGAACATAAGGAAACAGCGGAATTTTACTATGCCTGTCTAAGAGACGGTTACCGGAATACAGACAGATTAATTCAAGATGTAATAAAACTAAAAAGAATAAAAGCGAGACTAGTAGCAATAAAACGTTCCGAACTGGAGCAAATGATGATCAGATCGAAGACAAAATATGCTGTATCAGAGGAAAAGACTTCAATATACCACTTTATGCGGGAAAAGAAAAGAGCAAGGATTAAAACTGGTAAAAACTTGAGAATCGGTGAAGACACCGTTGTAACAAACCAAAGGGAAATAATAAACGAAGTTCATAAGCACTTTTAGGAACTATACCATGAGGAAAGTATTGACGAGGAAGATTCCAATTACTTACTCAGTGTGGTGTGCAACAGAATCGACGCAAATGACAACATACAACTGGAAAGTAGAACAACAGAAGAAGAACTAGAAGAAATGATAAAAACAAGCCCAAGGAACAAATAGCCTGGCCCTGATGGCATTCCAGTAGAGGTATACCTACACTTCTGGCCAACCATCTGACAACAACTAACGGAAGTACTTAATGATGTGCTTACAATACCTGATGTACCCCTACCGGGCGGGTTGGTGTAACGGTTAGCGTCCTGGCCTCACATTCGGGAGGTCGGTGGTTCGAATCCCCGTCCGGGCATCCAGATTTGGGTTTTCCATGGTTTCTCAAATCACTCCAAATGCCGAGATGCTTCCTTCAAAAGGCCATGGCCGAATACCTTCCCATTCCTTGCCCCCCATCCTTTCCCGCCTCTAAAGACCTCGCTGTTAAGAGACGTTAAGCAGTTAAAATATATATATATATATATATATAATGTACCCCGAAGCTTCAAAGAAGGAATAATAGTTTTGATACCAAAAAACCACAACAACAAAAATCTTGACGGAATGAGACCAATATCATTATTTAATTCAGACTATAAATTGTTCACTAGAATACTCACAAAAAGAATGATGCCTCTGATCAACAAAACAATCGCGGAACACTAGGTTTGTGCAGTACCTGGCAGAACGATTGTGGGGACGTTAAGCGAATATAGAGACATCATCGCGGCCGCAGCAATAACAGGGATAAATGCAGAGCTATTGTCTATCGACTTTAATAAAGCCTTCGACAGGGTTATTCATAAGCACATACGGAAGACATTGGAGAGAATGGGATTCAATAACTCTTTTATCAAAATTATTCAGAAACTGCTCCATTAAGGAGAATCAAAAGTTCTGGTTAATGGCTTCAGAACAAAAGCAGTGCAAATAAAAAGGTCTGTAAGACAGGGTGACCCCATATCAATGGCGCTTTTCTCCATTGTTCTGGAACCACTATTACGATACATAAACGCCGCAATATCTGGAATAAAATATTCAAACAGAAAAATCACTTGCAGAGCTTACGCCGAAGAAATAAAAATCATCAGGGAAAACATCTTAAAATATTGTCGAGCTATGGGGGCAAAAATAAACTTAATTAAGTGCAAGATGCTGAAACTAGGTAACGGCATTCCATATCAACAGCCTCATTGGATACAAGAAAGAGAAACAATGCAAGTCTTAGGAGAAGAACTGCACACGTGCCCACTAAAAATGATAGCCAGAAACTGGAGGACAAAGCTAAATGTGACAAGAGGAGCAGTAAGAGAACATTACACCAGGAACCTAAATATGTACAAGAAAGTGGACCTAGTCAATGAATACATAATTTCAAAACTATTATACTTGGGCAGCATATTCACAATTCCATCTTCAATCGTCAAGTGAATAACTTCGTGCCTTTGTAATTTCATACTAAACAAAAGCTGAAAATACTGAAGGAAGATTTTGGACCGAATATAAATCAAAGCAAGACAAAAGTGATGAAATGTAGCAGAAATGATACCAATACTAGTAGATTAAATATAAAAATTGGATCGGATGTAATAGGAGAAGTAAGTGAATTCTGTTACTTGGCAAGCAAAATTACAACCGATGGCCGAAGCAGGAATGATGTTACAAGCAGAATAACACTAGCAAAAACAGCATTCATGAAAAAGAGAAACCTTTTAGTTTCAAATATTGATCTAAGAATTAGAAAGAACTTTTTAAAACTCTATGTGTGGAGAACAGCACTTTATGGTAAGGAAACATGGACTTTAGTAATACCAGAAATAAAGAAAATTGAAGCATTTGAAATGTGGTGCTACAGAAGAATGCTGAAAATTAAGTGGACAGACAAAGTAAGAAATGAATGAGTTTTGGAAATGATGGGTGAGAAAAGAAGTTTATGGAAGAAGCTTACAGAAAGAAGAGACAGGCTGGTAGGTCATATCTTGAGACATGCTGGATTGGTTAATTTGTTAGTGGAAGGAACAGTCTAAGGTAAGAACTGTAGAGGAAGACAGAGATTAGAATATATGAAACAGATAATTGAGGACGTGGGTTGTAAGGGGTATGTAGAAATGAAGAGGTTAGCACAGTATAGGAAAGGAGGAAGGATTGCATCAAACCAGTCAAAAGACTGACGACAGCGGAAAAAAAAAAAAAAAAAATAGATGATACATCTTTAAGATAAAATATACAACAGTGACTCTTCCTAAAACGAAAGGAAGTTTAGGACTAATCGACATAGAGTTGAAGTGCAGAGCATTATTTATTACAACAATGTTGAAGATCTTGAATAATCTACCACAAAGTAAAGCCATCGCACTGGCAAATGAATCGCGACCAATCAGGAAAATACCACCGGTGAATGTAGGAGGAATCCACTAGAAATTGAGTAATATAAAGCAATACCGCCTAGAAATCAGCTACCTATCACAGATACAAAGCCCCAAGATCAAAACAAGACACCTTCCAGAAGGAACGAATTGTCAAAACCAAAGGAACAGAGAAGAAGATAAATGCAAACAATGCAGCTGGCAGCATTTTTTTTTTGTAACTGCTTAACGTCTCTTAACAGCGAGGTCTTTAGAGAGGGGAAAGGATGGGGGGCGAGGAATGGGAAGGAATTCGGCCATGGCCTTTTGAAGGAAGCATCCCGGCATTTGCCTCGAGTGATTTGGGAGCAAATTTGGAAAAAAATGTCAACAATAAAATGTTAAACCTTGCTGTTAAATCCACGTAGTACAAAGTGGTCAACGATATGGTAAACACTAAAGAGAAACTATATTCAATACATCTTAGCAATACAAACAAGTGCAGCCAATGCCAACAAATCGATACCCTAGTCCACAGATTTGAGTGTGAAGAAATGAAAAAAAAAAAAAAATGGGAATGGACTAAGGAAAAAGTCGCGATAATAAACAGGACCGCAAAAAAATCAGAACCGAAGAATTAATAAGACCACAGAGGAGAGCACATCCCGAAACCGAACGTGGTGGTGTAACGGTTAGCGTTCTGGCCTCGCATTCGGGAGGACGGCGGTTCGAATCCCCGTCCGGGCATCCAGATTTGGGTTTTCCATGGTTTCCCAAATCACTCCAGGCAAATGCCGGGATGCTTCCTTCAAAAGGCCATGGCCGAATTCCTTTCCATTCCTTGCCCCCCCCCCCCATGCTTTCCCGTCTCTAAAGACCTCGCTGTTAAGAGACGTTAACCAGTTAAAAAAAAAATTCCCGACACAAAACATAATGCCACAATGTGGCTACTAGGACACGCCGTCTACTACACATTCTCAAACAAGGGCAAAACAAAACTAGAATACTGGTTTTACCTAACACAAGAATACAACAAATTTGCACCAGCTCAAAAGAAAAGAGCTCCTTTGCAAATTTTTAAATTGTTATATACGAATAAAGTAAGAAAACATCAAAAGCAGAATACACGAATGATAAACACATTATGAAAAAGGGGAACAGAACACCCCATGAATTAATAAACGAAGGTATAGAGCCAGGCAAAGGGCCTGTTTATTGGTGAGCGGAAGGTAGGGCTGAAGGTCCGTAATTTTTTGACCCGGGTTCAAATCCGTGTAATCTCATATATTTTTTTTTCTTTTTTCCTTTCAGAAATTGTCTTTTCGTTTCATTTGAAATTTAATTTTTGTGAAATAATATTTTTAAAAAAAATCATATTACCTACAGTTCGGTGTGATTTTTCCCTGGAAATCGTTTTTTCGTCTTCTCGGGTTTACCGCCGCATTATCTTTTTACAACACAATCCGGCAATCATACGTCACGGAAGTCTCTAATCACACGTTAGTTTTTCATTTTTTGTTAATACGTTTATTGTTTTGGTGTGTATTCAATTGAAATAGGTATTATTATTTTATTTATTTCATCTTCGTCATTTCTGTACTTGTTAATCGTATAGAAGTATTTTAAACAAAAAGACGTAGCAACCAGAAGATAGTTTGTTATTTTTTCTACAATCGAAATATTTAATTCCAAGAGCGGTTGAGTGTAAATTGTCTAAAATAAAATAATATCCTTGACGAAAAAATGGACAAAACGGATCTCAACAAGGAAATGGAAGAACAAGTGACAAACGCTTATAAATATTTCAAAATGCTTGCGTCAGATTCCAATTCACTAACAGATTCACCTCCTGACCAAATTTTATTGGGTATGGGCGAGGTATATTAGGCAGCTACTTTTTTTTTTTTGTCTGCTTAACGTCTCTCTAAAAGCGAGGTCTTTAGAGACGGAAAAGGATGGGTTGTAAGGAATGGGAAGGAATTCGGGCATGGCTTTTTAAAGGAAGCATCCCGGCATTTGCCTGGAGTGATTTGGGAAACCATGGAAAACCCAAATCTGGATGCGCGGACGAGGATTCGAACTGCCATCCTCCCGAATGCGAGGCCAGAACGCTAGCCGTTACACCACCACGCTCGGTGAAGCTATTGTTGATATATTTGTAGAAATGGTGTTTGTTGTATATGTTATAAGCAGTGTGATTTGTTTTTTATTTTATTTCCCGCAATAAAAGTGTAAATGAAGGTGAAATAAAATTAAAAAGTCATGTTTAACTTTTTCTGAATATAAAAGTAAATAAAAATATTTGATACTGCGGGGATTTGAACCCGGGTCATAAATCCATGAAGCCCGCATCTAACTGCGTAGACCACGCTACTACTTAGAAACGTGAGGCAATAATTTTGGTATTTAAGAAACATTTAGATTTTTTGTTTCTTTGCATGCGAATATCTGAAAAAGTATGGCGCATTTGAATAAACGACATCACAGACACATATGGTGTGAACCCTTCAACACATATGCAGGAGACCGAAATCCTTTCTTAACATGTCTGATGGTTCTAAGTGAGTGTTAAATAATCTAGTGCATCGTGCATCACAATCGCAACAGCACACGGTTTCGCGTGGAGACAGCACCTAGAAATTTAAGTCGCTAGACTCAAGATCAAAAGTCGCTAGAAAGTCGCTAAAATTAATTCCTCCAGTAGCCGATTGTTCAGTGTAAAAAAAGTTCGGGGATTCCCTGACCACATTACTCTTTTGTTACTACTGGTAGAAATAATTCAATTACAAGTTACCACTTCGAAAAACAAGATGTAGTTGGACAGAAATAAATTTCATTATTACTTAATATTAAGTATGTTCTTTGTCAACTCGAAAAAAAATTTAAGTTAAAAAATTGAAAATTTCAAGTATATATCGATGAGTTATCGACGATAATAAGGTACTTTGTTCAATAGTCAGTGAACTCTGAATTGTTACTATAGAGCCAATGGTTGCGTTCAGGTTTACTAAATGCCCTAAATGCTAAGCAGGTGCTGAGATAAAGGTTACTAAAATCCTAGTAACCTTGGCCGACACTAGTTTAGTATACCTTGTTACATGTATTCTGTTTGTGTACCTTAAATTTGGCGCGCAAGTCGAGCATAGTTTTTTTTTTCCAATTCAACAATTAGATTTTTACATTCAAATTTTATTTTAAAAAAGTTGGTTTTTTTAGCTAAATCTTAAATTAGAAGATTTCCGAATTCACTCAAAAGAGTTTAACATTCAATTAAAGCTAGAGTTTTTTTAACAAATAAATGTAAAACTTAGATTTAAAAGAAAATTGGATGTTTTGATTTGAATATTTTGAAATAGCTAAAGCTAGAGCTAACACGAATGGAACTTTAAGTAAATAAAGTTTGAATTTGGTGCGCCAGCGCGTTTGTCGTTTTCCATATATATCTCTTGGCACTGTATAATTCTGTGTCGAGTTGTCAAAAATGTATCTATTATTGGCTCTAGAACTGTTTTCACTTCTACTCCAAAAGTCGCCAGATAAGTCGCTAAACCATTTTTGTCGTCAAAACGTTTTTTTGGTCGCTAAGACTTAGGCAAAAGTCGTCACTTCTAGCGACAAAGTCGCTAAATCGGCAACAATGCGTGGAGACCGCGTTAAATATTGACGAGCACGCATACAGACACGCGTGATAGTCACTGCAATGCGCGGGAATACCTTCCCGGGCTCGACCGCAGGAATGACAGCGGCGGAAGGATACATTAACCACAGCGACAGCGGTTTACTTTGCGGTTTCGTTACATTCCTCGCCCGCTATGGATACTCGCCGTCATCAACACGACGCAGAATTCGTTTCCTGCCTTCGTAGAGGGGCGACGAATATCGAGCAATGCTTCTCTACCTCGACAAATCGATTTCCGTTATTTTATTACGGTAGCGATCTTTCGAGTCACGAATTTTATATCGAACTCAAAACTAGAGCAGTGTAATGGCCGTCTGTATTTTATTGTCTGTGTGTTTTGTGCGTTTCCGTGTGGGAATAATCCGTCATCCATTGTCTGCAATGGATTGATGTCACCGTAAAAAATTTTCTACCTATCGCGCAACATGAAAATCTCGAAATGGACACATACAAATTCTTCATCTATTATCTGCTTCATATGTATCAATACTTCTCTTCGCTCTTTCGTTGAAGTCATAATAATTACCTCATTTAAGCCGGCTACACAGGCTAGGAGGCAGTCAAGCGGAATGTTAACCCTCAATGGCAGCTTTCTCGGGAAATTTCCTTCGTGTTACTGTTTTGTGCAGATGATTGATAATGCGTGTGTTTACTGAAGAATCTTTTTTTTTTATACATGTGCAAGAAAAATTTCTAATTTCTAGGTATTTGTGCTTCTGACGTAACTGGGAGGGCATTCTTTTTTTAACTGCTTAACGTCTCTTAACAACTAGGTCTTTAGAGACGGGAAAGGATGGGGGAAAGGAATGGGAAGGAATTCGGCCATGGCCTTTTGAATGAAGCATCCCAGCATTTAGTGGAGTGATTTGGGAAACCAAGAAATATCCAAATCTGGATGGCCGGACGGGGTCCCAACCGGCGTCCTCCGGAATGCGAAGCCAGAACGCTAACCGTTACACCATCAGGCTCGGTACAGCAGTTCTCATTGGCCAAAACACCCTCAGCTTAAATTTGGATCTAGCAGTACTGATTAAGGTGAGATATCCTTCAGGTGTATAGATCCGGTCGAACTAATTCTTTTTGCGGGACCAAAGTCTCTATCGTATGGTAAAAATGAATGTCCCCGTACTGAAAAGCAGGTAGCTGTGTGGTTACGGTTTAAAAAATATATATATATATGAGGGTGAACAGTTCTTGTTAGGCCCTTTAATTGCTTGACCTTCGTGATAAGAATAAAATTCACCTTCGACTATTTTAATGTTATGCGCACAAAATTCATACACCCCAACCTGTTAGCAATAGAACACTTCTTGCACAGGAAAATGAGGTAATAGTAGGTCTTGCGTGTAGCAATGGCTATTGAAAAACTTCTACATTGTTTTTACAAACATCTACCATTTCCTCAAATTTTTTAAATATTTGTTGGCTCGATTTCTGTGGACTACCTCCAACTACCCGTTTGACATTGCCATTTAAATGAGGGTTTTCAACATTTTCTTTTAGGTGCTCATACTGGGAACAAACATCAGTTTGGGGTCGACTAAGAGAAAAAACGGAAAAGGCACATTTTTAAATTTCAAAGGAGAGCATAAAAACTCAATAAAATGAAAACCTGTAAATGAAATTATTTTTTCCATATTTACTTTATGCTACTTAATACTGATATTACTTTAAAAGGCCCATAAAAACATTGTAATAATAGGAGTATTTCTAGTAACACTAGTAACTAGCACCCGATTTCGGGCGTAAGGGTGTGGGAAAATTTTCTTTCGCAGGTAAGGGGATCACAGTTTGGAATAAATTTCTAATAGAAATTACGAATAATTTACCAAAAACGCTAAAAAGAATTTAAAGTTGAAATTAGTACAGGGAAACTATTTCCAAAATACTGACTCTTAGTCTCTGCTGGTCGCATTATATAAGTTCCATCGAAAGTTCTAGAACACTACAAAGGCTTCCGACAGATATTCCTCGAACACAATACTTAAACAATTTAAAACATATTAAAAACAATCATAATTAATAAATAATCATTTACAATCATTACAAAATGCTTAGAAATGAAAATTAAAGATACTTAAACACAAAATTATCCACATAAATCGTTTTAAACTGTAGTAAATCACCCTTTAAACATAGTAGCTCACCTTAATACTTACAATTATAATCATTTAAGTAATTCTCTTGCATAGTTCTGTCCTTAAATATATTAATGGTATTTATATAATTTCCTTTCTTAATGCAAAGTCTATTTACACTGATTTACAGTGAACTGCAAGACAAATATAACAGAAGACCCCGTGCACTTAGACCTCTTGGCAGTCACTGTCACCTGCGGAGTTGTTCTGGCCTGTCATGGGGTCTGTTCGGGGTTGTTTCGACACCTGTAGCTGTCGAGGTTTCTCTGGCCGCGCGCTGCTTGGCCTCAGTTAATTGGGCGGCAGTATTACTCCCTGAGGTAACGCACACAGGTCTCTGTGACGGAGACCGCCCCCGGAGGTGTGTGCCGCCCCCGGCTGTTACCGCCCCCCGGGGCGCGTCCCCTGCTGATACTCTGCCACCCAGGGTGCCACCCGATTACACCCTGCGGTCGTCTGCAATTACCGGTGTCGTCTAAATTTCCTCCATGAAACAGGCACTAATGCTGCTACTCATCATAGACGCTGTGAAGGCATTCTGCAGAATTTTTTTAACAGCTCTTTTGGACTTCGATTATAACGGAGGTCTTCATTGCGGATGCAGATGCGGATGTTTTGCCGAAGCGGAGGTGGAAAAATAAATTTATAATTATTTAGATCTTAATATTTTATAAAAAAATAAAACATACTTATTTTGATTTCGAGTTTATCAGAGATTCTACATTTTGTATAGCACAGTCTATTTCCATATAATACTGCCATATTGATTTATTTTTTGCCCCATCTTTCAACAAAAAAAAGAACGTTGAATGATATCAGAAGTGAATCAAATTGACGTCAACGAAACAATCTTTTTATTGTCAAATGAACTTTTGTGGAATTCACGGCTAGAATGATTCTAGCGTCTAGCACAAGGCCACGCCACCACACATCTCCGTTCCCGCCACCCGCCTTCCCACCGCTCTAGCGGAACATTCACAGTACAACTTGTAGGACCTATGATGATCCGATTTTCCGATAAAGGACTCTTGATTGGTTGTGATAGGGACTACAGGACTACTTGCATGACGTGTTGGATGTTGTTGGACTCTCAGGTAACCAACACGGGTCCCTGCCGTCCAACAATCTATGGCGTTGGATCATGATTGGAGGAAACATCCTGCGAGTGTGCGATAAGGACACATGGTGTGCCGTGAGAAATTACGAATGTATAGGACTGCTTGGTACATTTTGTTGGACCCTTTCTAGGGGCGTGAATGGGTGAGCGCATCCTACGGTAGTTCTACTCGGATCTCCTGTAAGTTGGACCGTGAATAGGCCGCTTTACTTTACATGAAGTTCAAACTCGTAAATTCGTCGCTTAGGTAATAACACAGTTCAGTTCATTGTTACTTTTATTGGAAGATCATAAAATAAAAGCAATTACGTTCTAGTTAGCTAAGCGACGATGGGCTGAATCTCGTATAAAGAGAAAAGAATAATATATATTGTGATGTAAACCATAACTCCGTTATACATCCGCATTAAAAACTGCAAATGCGGAAGCGGAGGTAAGTTTCCACGCGGAAGTTCCGCACCTGCGGATGCGGAGCTAGCTCCGTTACATCCCTAGTTTGGGCAAACGGAAGAAAAGAGTTTTCCTAAAACGCACTCAGAAAACTCTTCTTATTAATTGGATTTTTGTTTATCCACACACGTGAGGGTCTTATGTTGACAGTGGATTTCTTCTCCTATTTTTACCAAGTCATAGATCGCTGCAGATTCTACGATATCACTATTTCTTACCTACAGTTACCGAATACTTTTTGATCTTCTACTATCTGAAGAACACCACATAAAATAATATTGTTTTATAAATCTAAAATAAATACTTGGAAATTAATCCCACACACAACCACTTACACAATTTGAATTTAATAATATTTAAATTAGTACTTTTCTTTTCATTAATATCAACTTAAATGGTTCTGCTCCTTGTATTAAAACATTTGTTTACACGATTAACAACACATTCCACAATTTCCTTAGTTTTAACGATTAGGAAAGAGAGAAAATTGAAGCATTCGGAATGTGGTGCTACGGAAGAATGCAGCAAATTAAGTGGAGAGACAAAGTAAGAAATGAACGAGTGTTGAAAATGATGGATGAGGAAAGAAGTTTGTGGAAGAAGCTTATAGGAAGAAGAGACAGGCTGGTAGGTCATATTTTTAAACATGCAGGGTTGGTTAATTTGTTATTGGAGGGATCAGTCGAAGGTAAGAACTATAGAGGAAGAATATATGGAGCAGAGAATTGAGGACGTCGTTTGTCTGGGGTATGTAGAGATGAAGAGGTTAGCACAGGATAGGAAGGGAAGGAGGATTGCATCAAACCAGTCGAAAGACTAATGACAGCAAAAAATAAAAAAAAAGTACTTCATACGTTCAAAGTAAGTTATAAATTTTTTTATCCTTGACTTTTATCATGAACTTCAATAAAACCGTAGCCCATATTAATTTTTGTTCGTACAACAAGGTCAAACAATCTCTGAATTGACATCCAGCGATCATTACTGCTATTCGTTGGGCAAAGAAAAACCAGCTTCCAAACTCAAAGAAAAATAATTCCGTCACAACTGTTACTAACCTCGCTGACTTAAAGACAATGTAGCAGCTCTAGCAACATGCGATATGTCTTATATCTTTAAACAAGCAATTCTTGTATATACATTTATACAGGGTGTTACAAAAAGGTACGGACAAACTTTCAGGAAACATTCTTCACACACAAACAAAGAAAATATGTTACGTGGACATGTGTCCGGAAACGCTTTCTTTCCATGTTAGAGCTCATTTTATTACTTCTCTTCAAATCACATATATATCTCGAAAACAGCTCTAACTATTCGGATGAAATTTCATATTTAGACATCTTTTTGTTTTTCAAGTTTATCCAACCAGGTGTCTGCCCTGCAAAAACGCGATTTTACAAAAAAAAAAAAAAAAAAAAAAAAACGAGCAATTTCTGTATTTGGTATTTCGTAGAAATTTCAGGCAACAGTAACGTTCTGATGATAGTTCAGTTTCTCTTTGGTTAGAACAAGAAACTCTTATATCTGACTTACTAGCTTACCCATGCGAATATTTCGCATAGTATCACGGTCAGTCACCGAATGGTAATATAATAATGCGGAAATCTTATATATATATAAAAATAGACGTGTGTTTTCCTATATTTCACTTTTCAGCCACCACTACCAAGAACAGATGACTGGTCTTTGTGTTTGGAAGTAGCATGCAGTTTCCTGTCATGCACAACATTGGCCGAATGTCGATCGCTGTGGGGATGTGGGAGATATGATGATTAAAATTGGCCAATGCAGGGCGTTTTCATATTTGGACGAATGACATGTGCCTCCGTATATATCACTTTTCTGACACAACTACATAGCATAGACCATTGGTGTTTGTTTGTGGTAGTAGAATCGTGTCTCCTGTCGTGCACTATGTTTGTTAGATGTAGGCAGCTATGAGGGTGTGGGAGATATGGGGGTTGAAAGTGGTCGACCTGCGGCAATTTCATATTTCTGCCAAAGACGCATGTGTGATGGTGTATCACTTTTCAGCGAAACTTATCTATCGCAGGTCACTGGCGTTTGTGTGTGTTAGTAACACCGAGTCACAACATCGGTCGAATTTCGGTAACTGTGGGAGTGTGGGATATATGGTGGTTGAAAGTTGCCGATCAAGGATATTTTCGTATTTCATCCAAAGACATGTGTGTCCGCAAATTTTAGTTTGGTGCCTGAACTACATAGCGCAGATGACTGGCGTTTGTGTGTGGTAATAGCATCGAGTCTCCCATCGTGCACTATGGTGGTTAGATGTCTACAGCTGTCAATATGAATTCTCTACAAACACGAACGAAATCGTGGGTACCAGCTATTAAGTAAATACAAGTGTAGTTATTAATTGAAGGTATTTTATTTTGAAGAGTAGTAATAAATATAACTTTTATTGTAAAAAGTTGTTATCATTAAAACATTTAAAATTAGATACTTTAAAAAATAGACGTTGGCTTTGTCAGATGTAATTTTTTTAAAGTTCTTTACTTTGCAAAACATCTTTGAAAACAATATTAGCAGTAATAATATGATCATCGTTTACTTTTTGACCCTATGTGTCTTTAACACAAACATAAATTGTAGCAAATCTTAGAACTCGTGAAAAAGCCACGTACAGGTGTCCACTCGAAAAAACAGGTTATGGTAAATACTATCCTGCGGTAATCCTGACAATCTCGAAAATGGCTCTAGTGATTTGGATTAAATTTCGTTTTTCCGATTTTACAAAAAAAAAAAAAAAAAAGTTTCAGTTACCAGTGTGTAGTGTCTAGTGATGTTAGTTATAGCAAGGAACTGTGTACTTCAAAATGACTTGGATGCCTTCAAGAAAAACGTTCAACTATAATAAAACTTCACGCAAAATCTTGCATCTTGAACAGAAATCGAAAAATGCTTGGCGAAGATTCGGTCACCCAGGCGCTGTTTATACTATCTGCGAACATAACAATATAATAGTCAAAGATCGAATGATTGATAGACCACTGCTGAAATAAAACTGCAGCAGTCCATATGTTATTACTTTGACTCAAAAAATTTGGCGCAATTAAGTTAAACGTTTTGAATACCACGTGCAGCACAATCAATACTTGGTAATAACTGAAATATTTCAAGATATGAGAGTTACCGCTTGCATATCCGACAGGTTCGAGTAGCCAATATACATACTTACAACAGTTTTATATTACAACAACATTTTATTCTGACGTATTATTCAAATACTTCTAGGTTTTGGTGTCAGGTCTTGTCGGTGTCTTTGGAGCTGGGCAGGATGAGGGGAAGAACGGCAAGGAATTCGACCATGGCCTTTCCAAGGAACAATTCCGCCATTCGTCTGGAGTGATCTGAGGAAACTACGGAAAACCGGAATTATGGATGTCCGGACGGGAATCCGACCCCGCGTCCTCCTGAATGCGAGGCCAGAGCGTTACCGCTCTCCCACCACAGCGTGACCTCCGACAAACAAAATAACTCCTTTGATACAATTAATTAAAAGATGTGCTAATTGGAGCTGAAAAATCACGGATGCGTTACATTGTCTGTGTCATGTTTGATGATCCATGTTCGTCCAGTAATTGAAGACGCAATACTGTGCAGACACACATATCACCGGCCGCCACGTGAAATACGTGTCGTATGCGTGTGTCACATCCCGCACTGGTTTATTCATGTCACTGTTTTATTCATTTCGCGCGATGCACGGCCGCATAAATTATTTCTCTTTCCTGTGGATGAGTTTGCGACCTGATAAGTTTAATTACGTCCAGCGGTGGCATATGTATGATCGTCCGAAATGAAAATTCAGCAATAAAATTCCTCAGATGGAAATCTCACCGCCATAACCAAAGTGTTTCTACACCTCGTCCAAAGTATTTATTGCACCTGTCGATTTGATGAACTAGAAATACAGTTAAACTAAAAAACCTGGATCGTATATCAATGAGTACAGACGCAAGAAATGAAACTTCTACGTATTTTTCTGTGCATTTTTCCTGTGTATTTTTTGTGTATTTTTAATGTTCCATCCGCAATTGAATGGTATTATGTTGCATTCGTAAAGTAAATAGGAACTTTGTCGACGTTAGTCTCGTAAACAAATGAAAATTATTAAAAATTCAAAGCACACTTAGCTAGACTATAGATTATTGCATCTGGCCTTGGTATGTAATATGTATTTAGAACTTTTATATCCGAGAACATCTGAGTCAAGTTTACACCGCGATACAATGAATGTATTATTGCCCTAGTTTGATCCAGTTGCCGTTCATACTGAAGCTGTATGATGAAATTAATAGAGGTAATTTATACTATGGGAACTGGCAATCTTGATGTAGAAAATTTCGTGATTTCACTAAATGTACTTTGCGATGAATTTTATGAGTTACGGTGTCTTTACATCGTTTGACTTTGTAGCGGCAATATTAGATTGCGGTAAGGTTAAAATGAACCCGAAGTAAACTATTCTTCTTGCTACAGAAAGCACGAGGAATTTAGTTAATATTAATAATTAATAAACAAATCTCATATGCTAAAACCCATGGAAGGATCTTCACGGTACCAAGATGGACAACCCTTAAAAACGCGATTTGGCAATATCTCTCAAGTAACTAAATTCAGATATCTAGGAGAAATTATTCAACCAGCAGGATTAAATCGTGAAGCAAACAAGGAGAGAATAACTAAATTACAAAAATCCTACAGAATCACCTGGAACAGATACAACAAAAATTCAATATCCCGAAATGCCAAGTTAAGACACTATAACACTGTAATCAAACAGGAGGCATTATACGCATCAGAAACTTTGTTATTGGAGGCAGATCATTGATTAAAGATATTGAAAAGCAAGAAAGGAAAATTTTAAGAAAAATCTTTGGCCCTGTTTGTACCGGAGGAATTTGGATGAAAAGGAAATCAAACGAAACTATATCAGCATTCAGAAAAAAATTCAGAGACATTCAGGAAAAGATGAATTAAATTCTACGGCCATATTATCAGAATAAGTAATAACAGACTAACAAAAAGAATTCTAAACCTGGCCATTTCAATGAAAATTAAAAACAACTGGCTAATTGAAATTGAAAAGGATCTCCGGGAAATAGGAATAACAGACGACATCATACAGGACAGATGCCGATTTAGTAGCATGGTCAACAACCACCAGTTTGCCAACAGCCAGTATATCAGAAGAAGGAACACTTGGACGGAAGAACGAAGGAAAGAACTCAGCGAAAGGACGAAGAGGTTTTGGGAACAGAGGAAAAACACATCTGCTAAATAAGCACCATGAAGATCGTCGACCATTAATAGACGTATTAAACACGGACAAAGACGATGGCGTTATCGGATAATTGTCTCAAAAGTCGTGGTTGCTAGACTATAAATGACTAGTATTTGACCTTGAAGGAACACTGAAAAATTTGAAGAATTTCTGTTCGCTTTAAAGGCAGTGCGATCATCCATCGCAGCAACAATTGCTTCGAAAGCGTCACGTTGATTGAGGCTGGCCGAACATTCATAATGTAATCTTTGGCCAGAGAACTTACTACAGATTCCAGATTATTAAATAGTTAAACTCCTCCAAAGAAATGAATTGCCACAATACTCGTTTAGATAACATATAGCTAGTCTGCTGTCCACTTTAAATAACTAGCGAACACGAACAAAGATAATTAACGAAAAATATCAGTAAAATACGTAAAAAGCAAGCAAACCGTGATGTATAAACTTTGGTCAAGCAACAACAAAAGCGGAAATTTATACAAATTGTAATTTAGTTTAGGCCGGAATGACAATTGGCATTCATTGCTACAGCATAGGCCGTGAGACTTTTAAGTTATTTCAAGTTTTTTTTCATGTTGCCTTCGTTAACGTCATGTTACTGAAAAGTAGTTCAACGTTTTTTTCAGCCATAAAGTTTTTCGATAATTTTTAAGAATGAAATGTTACGAAAAGCAAACTTAATGAATGTATTCTGGTAATTGATTTCACAGTTGTAGCTTAGCTATTACTCTATGCACATAATCTCTGATTTCTAATAATACCTCTGGTCAATTTGCGGGAGAAGGTCGGCGCGTGACGCCACTGTTCTGTAGCGATTGGCTATCCAGGTGTGAAAGTGAGTGAACTTAGGAAATTATGTATTAGATCATAGTCGTAATCTAGCTGAATAAAAGCCGGTGCGCCTGGGAACTGGACTTCACCTTGTAGCGAGATGACTAGATGGGTCATCTCGTACAATGTAAATTAATTATTGTTTGATTTAATATAAATAAGAGACAAATGGATATTCATTTTGAGTTGGAGACAGAAATCCGCGTCTAGCTAAGAGGTGTGTTAGCGTGAGCGACACTCTGACTTAGGCCGGAAGTGTCCGGTAGATCGAGACAGTGAGGGGATTATCTCTGACACTGGTACCGGTGAGAAAGGCTGGACTCTGGGGAATTTTGCGGAAGGGATCCCTAGATGCGCGGTTTGCTCGGGGTCGTGGAAAAATTATTTCTGCATATCCTCCCGAACAATTCCGACAAAACCCGAAGACTCTTAGCAAATGAGAGCCAATGTATTAGCCGGCGAAAGGGGATACTTTTGCGAAGCCAATCCGATGTGTTTATTTCCTCACGTGGTTGGAAATATTACAAATTTTGTGTTTTTCATGATACTCGCCGAGGAGTAGGAGAGACGAGCTCTGAGGGGCGAGCAGAGGTCATTCCGTCCAGAACGATCGCGCTGGCAACTGTCGGCCAGAGTACTGCGAATGATTTCGTTCTGGAGGCTTCGATGACTGAGCGCCTAGTCCGATCGATGTTGTCACTTGTGTTGGTTGACGTGACAAGTGCCTATCATTACCCGGATGGTTCGCCGTTGAGAGACGACAGCGCTCTTGTTGCGACGCTTGGTGCAGCCAGACAGACACGGTAAGTATCTCCAGAAACAGTGTGTACTCAGACGAATCATTGAGATAGCCCTTTAACGGTTTAATGAGTAAGAGTTCTTATGCCGCCGGACATTAATTCCTGAGCTAGTTGTGTGTAAAAGCCGAGCGCTTTTTGGTTTTCTTTATCCAGTTTGAATTGAAAGACTGACTTCTATGTTTGGAAACTTTCAATAACCATTGTTTGTGGGAACAAATTAACTCCCTGGCGCCCTATGTAATCCAGTTAATTCTGATGTTTTCTTGTTATCATTGTCATACGAGAGTGGCTCTCGTTATGTATAAGAGAGATTTTGCTTTAGTTGCATATGGAATTTGTAACTCTTTGTAATGTACATGTATTGCAATTTCTTAGCTTCAATTAACGATAATTGTTTGTTTGCTATGTTGCACCTGTAAGACAAGGTATTGCGTTGAACTTTATTTTGCATAGAGAGATGTTTAAGATTAACGGTAAATATACCTCTGTCTGTAAGCAGTCATGAGTACCAAATAAATCAATATTTTAGGATCTTTTCAAATATTAATAACAGAAGTAATGGTTTCACCTCTGTTTCCTGAAATTAATATATTTGCTTTGCATAAGGTAGTGGAAGGTGGCGATTATAAATCATGCAAAGTAAGCAATTAATCTGCCCAACCTACCAATCCGCTACAACCTCAACAGCTCTGTGACGTCACCCATCCAGCTTTCGTTGGCGTCCAAACAACCGCCGGATATGTTTCCGCTTTATGTCCGCAAACGTCCAAGAAGAACGAAATGTAACTCATACAAATGCACATGTTGCTTTTTGTTAATTCATGACAGCAATTAGATGTGGAATCTGATGCAACGAGAAAAGCGCGCTATGTTCACGGTCTATTCTACGTAGCTACTGGAAGAAACCAGTTACAAAATAACCCATAAAACCCGAATTCCTTCCCGTTCTTTGTCCCCCACTTCTTTCCCGCCTCTAATGACCTCGACGTCGACAAGACGTAAACCCATAAGAAAAAAATACTGGAAGGTTATTTTTTTTATCACTGTACACTAAAGACTAAAGCTAGGATGTAACAATCCATTTTTCGTGGGACGGTATTCCACGAAAAACTACTGGTAGTAATTGTAAGATTTCTCGCTATGTCGTATTTCGTTAGACGTTGTCGGACTCTGTCGCTCTCTCTATTTTTTTTTTTCTCTCGCCCAACTATGTAGGAAAGGAATAGTATTCAACAGTGCAACGTTCTCTTTTTCTTTACCAGTGATTTTTTTACTCATAACAACTCTAGCACGCGTTTACACGCTATACCACTTTGTGTATGCCTGCATCACCAGGACAGCAAAAACCATTATTTTTCTAGGAGTAATCGATGTTCAAATGTATGTATGCTGCATATTGCTCTGAAATCTATAAAAATTTGTAACAGAATAGGCATAGTTTGTTGAATTAATATATAACCGTAATAACAATTTTTCCATACCCAATTATGCAGGGTGCGTCAAAAAGGACTTTGGAATGGTATAAAAATATGTTGAGATTACTTACAGAATAGGTAGATGTGACATTTTGTAGCAAACAACCTCAATTTTGACGCACGTACTTCATCAGTACACCATTCCGCCACCAGAGCGCCAGTGTCGTGCACAGTTAAAATGGCTACCTTCACTGGTACGGAGCGTGCTCGCTGTGTGTTTTGGTTTGATGTCAGTGGTATGGTGAACACCCACAACTGCAGAATACAGGGCAGCGAAAATCGACATGCAACCCTGGAACACGTTCGTGACAGCCCCAAAGTTAATGTGTTTTGTGCCCTTAACAAATCGAAATTATTCTTCATGGAGAAAACTGTCACTTGTATTGTGTATCTGGATATGCTCGAAAAGTTTTTAGTTCTAAATATAGATGAAGATGGCCGAGATGGGATGGTTTACTACCAGCAAGACGGTGCACCACCTCATTTCCTCACGGGAGTTCGAGGTTTCCTCGATAATCGCTTCCCAGGTCGGTGGATTGGCCAATCACATGGCCACCTCGCTCCCCAGACTAGACACCCCTGGATTTCTTTCTCTGGGGTTTCATATTATATCGTGTATATTTTCCTCCCTTACCAAACAATTTGTCCAAACTAAAAAATCGAATCTACGCTACCGTTGCACAAGTTACCCCCGATTTGCGGCAATGAGTTTGAGTAGAAATTGATACCGGTGGGATGTTTGCCGGATGACAAATGGTAGCTACATCTAACCAAAATGGCACTTGACACTTTTCTGTGAAACTTGAGGTTGCTTGCTACAAAATCACACATCTACTGATTCTGTAAGTTATCTCAATAAATTTCTATATCATTCCAAAGTTTTATTTTCCTGTTTGACTCACCCTGCATAATTAAATATGAAAAATTATTATTATGGTTATATATTAATTTAACATATTATTTCTGTTGTATAAAATTTTTATGGTGTTTCGAGCAATATGCAGCCCAACGTCGCCTGGATGAATTAAGGTATGCTTTACTTGTGACGTCAAAACGATGAGAAATTAGTACAAAAGTATCCACTTACTAGTATGCAATTAGGGCTAAGGTATTTCTTGCGGCTAAATATTTATTGCGCGGATGAGAGGCGTTGTATTGTACTGAGGAATTAAGCTGCTGTTGGTGATGTGTTCCTTGTTATATAATCGGTTTAAGAGAAACATTCAACGCGAACAAATGAATTTACAAACTGTCTTTCTGTATAAGCACACGTGGTCGCCAAATCCCACGTTTCGTAGTTTCGCCGCTGCGGTCGAGAACTTTTCATACACGCTACAATGGGCTCATAGAATCTGAATGTGAGCCCTCCGACTGTGAGGTATTTAAAACTGTGTAAACATCATCTGCACTTCACACGGGACGATCAAGAGAGAGTCACACAATTGTTCGACTTTCCAATGTTGGCAGCGCAGTGAAGAGTCGTTATCATTGCGCAGCGGCTTTAACTCTGTAGTAATTAAACAGCTACAGCACTCACAAAAAGTCAACAAGTGTTTTTCTATAGCGCTTGCAACGTACAATGCCGTTTCATCACAGAGCACTCCGCGATCGGAAAATAATCCGTCTATTTAGGCGTCGCTTTTAACGCGGTTCAGTAAACACGACGTGGCGACCGCAGAATCGAAAACACCAGACCGCCATGTTTAGACCGCATCCATTACGGACTCGTCATGTTATGTTATTCATTATTTTACTGTCGGAATACTGCTAGAGAAGTTTGGATGGGTTTAAACTTGTTGTTAGTCAGAAAGCGTCATAGAAAACATTGTTTAGTTGTCGTAACAGAGTATTATACCCTGTTAGCTATTACCGCCGAATTCGTAAACGTGGACTTGGAATTTTATTGGTATAGAATGCTGTAAGTTATGTGAAAGCTGTCCCACAAACTGACTGCGAGGTAAACAAAAGCCTGAGTAACCGCTATAATATTACAGAGCCTAACACACGGTACCCGTCTGTCTATCTGTGTTCGGTTAGTTTTCAGAGTTTCATGACAACATATGTTTTTATCACAAAAAATCCTGTTTCCTTTCTAATAATACAGTATTTTCTTACCAAATTTCAGCAAGATTGGTTTAGCAGTTTAGTCGTGAAAACGTAACAAACATTCAGAGAGACAGAATTACTTTTTGCATTTAAAATATTAATGTAGATTTACTCTCAACTGTTGGCTTAAGGTCATGTTATCCGCGTCCTGTTCACCTTATAACCAATTCCCTTCCTACTTATCCGAGCTGACTGCTGTGTCCACGTAAGCGCGTTGCAAAGTTCTCCCTCATATGTGGGAGGAAGGACAGCGTATTATACCTAGCTAACTATTAGCCGTGAATTCGTAAGCGTGAAGTTAGAATTTAATTGCTAGAATTGGATATAGTACATTGTAAGTTACATAAAAGGTGACGCAAAAATTTACTGCGAGAGAAACAAAGCTGTAGTGACTGATAGAGACCGTTAAAGAGACTTACACACGTTTATCCGACTGTCTGTCGCCGTTCGGTTAGTTTTTAAAGTTTCATGACTGAATATGATATCTATCCAGAAAATAGTATCCTATATCCTTCCTAATGATACACGGTATTTCCTTGTCAAATTTGGTCACTATTGTTTTAGTCGCGAAAACGTGACAAAAAGATAGAGTTACTTTCACATTTGAAATGTTAGAGTGGATTTAATCTCAACTGGCGGCACGGTCATGGCCCCAAGCCTCACCTCAGCTCTCCCTACAGTTTCTACTCTCTGAGATGACCACTGTGTCCAGGTAGGTAGTGGTAAAGGCAGTGGAGTGTGGACAAGTGAAGCTGACCTTGAGCCGCCTCTGTTAACTGAACGCCCTATCGCAGTATGCAGCTTGTGGCATAAGAAAACTACCTTGCTTACACATGTTAAATTGATATAATTAAAATTCGTTTGATGATGATGTTGACCATATCCGTTGACACTAGCGTCAGTGCCGCTATGGAGGAAGCTATTCCTGCAAGAGAGTTTCTCGGAAAATTCAACTGGAGCTGTTCCCTTGTCTCCTTGAGTGATGGTAGTGTATGTGTGTTACTACGGTTTTTTGTTTGTTTTCCGGGTAGTCTGTTGTTTCTGTTGTGAATGAGTTAAAGATGAAGAAAGGGGGAGGGTGAAATACGGTGCCGATGCATTCAGGCCTACTCTTCCGAAAGCCACGGAGAGAATGCTGGAATGGTGACCAATCTCCGTCTCATAAACTACACAAACAAAAATACACGTATCATAGAAGACATAAGTTACACGAATCGCTGACAGATGGGGGGACACTTACGCTAAGTTTTCCTGATTCTAACTACCACAGGAAACAATATACAAATTCCTATTATTACAAGACGTAATAAGAATGAAGGTTTTGCGTGATCAGATGGGACCCATTCGGAAATAATAATTATCTATACTAATATTATAGACGCGAAAGCAACCCTACCTCTCTGTTACGTTTTCACGGATAAACGGCTTAACCAATATTCATGAAATTTCTCAAGGAAATACTATTAGCAAATCGCAAAAGAAATGGGGTACTTTTTTCTGCATAAATAATTTATTTTTTTCATGTAATTTTGAAAACAAAATGGCGACAGACTGTCGCTGAGCTTGTCTACCTCTCTGTAACACCTGCTAAAAGTTGGTCTGGCGCCTCAGTGGTTAGGGCGCTTGCCCTGAAACGTTTTGGGCCTGGACCCGAGTTCAAATCTCGGTAAAGTTATGAATTTTGAAGAGTTGTTTTTGATCATATAAGCAATGTCTGGACGTTCCGTTCTTCGGATTCCAAGTTAAACTGTAGGTCCAACCAATTCAGGGGTGGAATGCTTGGCAAACCGTAGGCGGCCGAACAATCCCTCGTGATCTCCCGGCCAAAAAGTCACATGCATTTACCTTATTATCTCGTATATTGGTCATTCAGGCTTTGTTTCTTTCGCAGTCAGTTTCTGTAAGATCTACACCAATAATATTAGAAATGCAAAAGTAACTCTTTCTCTGTCTTTTTGCCACGTATTGACGACTAAACGACTATGCCCATATTGATGAAATTTGACAAGGAATAATTTGTATCTATAGGACGGGCACAGCGTATTTTTTCCTTGATAATTAACATTTCTTTTTATGCAATTTTCATAGCTGAATGAATCGTGAAAGACAGACGGATCCGTGTTTAAGTATCTGTAATGTTAAATCGGTCACTAAGTCTGTTTTTCTCTCGCAGTCAATTAGTTCATGATCTGTTCACAAATTTGGTTTCCAGGAAAACGTGTTATTTAGTATAGACGTCGATTTTTGCTACACCAGACTGTTACTTTGTGTCTACGTAAAAGTATTTGACACCAGTATACTTGTCTTCTTTTTTGACATACCTCGGTGACGTATACCTGACCAGAGGTGTAGCTCTAGCAGAGCACGAGCAGCTAAAGGTATTAGAACTAGGGATGGCGATTCTTCCAGAAAAAGATCGATTCTTGAATCGATTAGAATCGAAATTTGATAAATCGATTCACAAAAAAATCGAAGCCTAAAAGATCGATTTTCTAAAAATCGACCTTTTTTCTATTTGGTTTTCGTGTTCCTATTTTCAATATAATTCCAGTCATGGAAAACAAAAAGGACACCCTAATAATCGATGGTTTATAATTTTTAAACTAATTCAAGTTTTTTTACAACTAAATCAAAGTATCAGGTATATAATAAGACATTTATTTCACAAATTTGTTGGTTACAGAAAACAGTTTTGAAATGATATAGTTTACAGTTCCCAGTGCTTAGTGTCCAAGCTTTTCAGGAACAACAGTCTGTCCAGTCCACTAGGATCCAAGCAGTTCCGCTCATCACTTGCGACGTTGCCGGCAATAAAAAAGGCGTTCGCAAGGTACTGATATTCCCACTATACAGGTATACTTCTTGGCTGTTGAGTAAATGTGATGATAAATTGTTGTTGATTTTTGTCAGTAAAGTATAGGATAATATTTGAGGTGCACAACTGCTAGCGGTAAATAGTGTTTCAATTCTTCGTATAAACCTCGATTTTCATGTGCAAGTGCAAAGTGCCTTTTCACATTCGATTTTCACCGGTGAAATATCGATTCACTAAATCGATTCAGTACTATAAATCGATTTAAAAAATCGATTTTTTTCGGTTCAAAAGATCGATTCTTCGATTAATCGATCTCAGATCGCCATCCCTAATTAGAACCCAACAATGTGATGCTCACACTGAAGAAAGAAGAAAGAAGAGAACACCATGCCGAATAATTATAAGTTGCCCTCAGTTAACCTCTTAGGTTTTTGCTATTTTTAAACATATTACAAATTCATGAGGCAGGATCGATGTTAGAACGATGGCTTCCCCGTCATATTATGGCGACCCCGTCGTTTTTTTTTTGTCACCTTTTACGTAACTTATATCCAATTCTAGCATATATGAGACATTGTATCCAATTCTAGCATATGTGAGACATATACTGAAGGAGAATAGCGGGTAGCAGTTGAATCGTACACAATCGAGCGGATAGCTCGATGACTGAAGAGTTTCGGACTAGTGATTTTCCAGTCATGACGTTGGCACCCCTGGGACGGCGGCTGTCGGTGGGACGTGATTAACGGGAGGCAGCTAATTAACAAGTTAATTACCTTTCGCCAGAGGCAGAGCTGAGCCGGCCGCCGATGTGTCAGGTGAGAAAGGGTTTGGGAATGTTGGCTGCCCTGCGGCCGGCGTCCAAACTCTAAACCTGCACAAAGGCCGCCTTTGTTGGCAACCCTGCGGTCGGCGTATGAGGTAGAGCACAGAGGCGGTGCCTCTATGTTAGAGCCAAAGCAGAACACACGTATCCAAAACACTACGGCAACTCCCCAAGACATCTGTACTGTGTTTTGATGCAACACTGATCGCTCTGTGATTATGTGGATCGTACTTTTGGTGATATCGAAGAATTTAAGCACTATTGAGATGTGACAGATGTTATGTTGGTTGTTCGAGTGGAACCGTGAAAATGTATTGAATCCTGACGTTTCAGCCCCCATTCTGTGGCCTTCTTCAGAGGACTATCATATCTGGAATCATTGATATGTGTGGTTGCAACTAAGGACTCAGTGGTAAGCATGTGGGAGCATGGTTATAAAGTGCAAACCTTGTTCAAACATTTTATTACAAGAATCATGGTCAACGATTAAACTTATACAGAATATCACAAATAATATAATACAATATAATACATAAGAAAGCTTCGATCTTGCATATTATGATCTTAATAAATCCTGTACCAATACAAATATATGTTAATGCGATGACAAGCTTGTTAAGCCATGAGAATATCCCTAATCACAATATCTCCACTTGTATTAAACATCCAAACAGAAAATCCTTATGTGCTTGGAAACGTAATATAACAGGGAAGGCTCTTACCAATTTACCATCATATAACAAATTTACAGCTAGTACCAAACACAAATTTGTACACAGGAGGCAAAATACAGCAATTATTTTAAACAAACAGGAATCAGTTTACCTTAGCGTCCTTCAGTTTAACCTTAAGAATCAAGTTCTTACCAAAAGGTTCTGACACACTATAGTGTGTACACGCCGGCGCATAAGTCGTTACCACCCACACACACTGATAAGGTAGCGGGAACGATTAGCACCACATATCGGGGAATTTTTTCCATTCCCGTGACAAAATTACTAAGCACAATTAACAAGAATGCAGTAAGCGACGCACTTTGTAGTTGGGATCATCAGGTATTCTACCTGAAATACCCGACAGTGCTAGAAAATGGCGATTTATCACCTCGAAGCCACCGCCAGCCCCGCCCGCTGCCATGCTCCCCAATCGGCGGAAAACCGCTCACGAACATAGAGCGCAGCGGAGGAATTCCCTCGATTAATGCGAGCGAGGAACGGTCTCGGTCGGGTCATAAATCCACATCATGCGGTACTTCCAGGCCGCCTGGTCAAATTACAAGTCCTCGCTTATACCAGCAGACCTCTAACGTCGCAGTCAATTTTGGAAAACATTAGGCCCAACGAACCAATCCGCTACTGCCGACCGACTGACTTCCCGGTTTCGTGTCCCCGAAAATCAACTCCATCAGCCGGTAGAGGGCACCACCAGAGCCACAGCGCGCTCTCACGGGCGAAACTAGCACGCGGGCTCTGCAGGAACCAGCATCAGAAGACAATCGAGGGCGGGGAAAATAAACAATGCAAGCCGAGCACGGCTCAGTCTATATACCGAGGAGTGACGTCACTCAAGTGGCCGGTCAGATAGCACATTGCGGTCCCCGTTTCCCTAAGCAAGCAAGATTATGCAGGGCGAGTCGAAAAGTACTTTACAACTTTGGAAAGATATATAAATTTGTTGAGATAACTTACAGAATCGGTAGATGTGTCATTTTGTAGCAAACAACCTCAAGTTTGACGCACGTAGTGCATCAGTACACCAATACGCCACCAGGAGCGCCAGTGTAGTACACAGACAAAATGGCTGCTTTCACTGGTGCGGAGCGAGCTCGCTGTGTGTTTTGGTTTCATGAAACGAACTCTACAACAACTGTTCGTCGTAAATTTCGCACCAAATACGCGAATGAACCTCCAGGCAGGCCTACAATTTACGCTTGGCAGAAGAACTTTGTTGAGACAGTCGCAAAGTTAATATGTTTTGTTCCCTATCAAATTGAAAGTGTACGGCCGTTTCTTCTTCATGGAGAAAGTTATCACTGGTATTATGTATTTGGATATGCTTGAAAAATCTACAGATGGATGAAGGTGACCAAGATGGGATGGTTTACTACCAGCAAGACGGTGCACCACCTCATTTCCTCACGGAAGTTCGAGGCTTCCTCGATAATCGCTTCCCAGGTCGGTGGATTGGCCAATCACATGGCCACCTCGCTCCCAAGACTTGACACCCCTGGATTTCTTCCTCTGGGGTTTCATTAAAGATCTTATGTTCCTCTCCTAGCAAACAATTTGGCCGACCTGAAAAATCGAATCTACGCTGCCGTTGCGCAAGTTACGCGTGATTTGCGGCAACGAGTGTGGGAAGAAATTGATTACCTCTGTGATGTTAGCCGCATGACAATTGGTAGTCATATCGAACCAAAATGACACTTGACACTTTTATGTGAAACTTTAGGTTCTTTGCTACAAAATGACATATCTACCTATGCTGCAAGTTATCTCAGTAAATTTCTATACCATTCCAAAGTTATAGCGTTCTTTTTGAATCACCCTGTATTTGATCAAGATGTAGCCCACTGTTTACGATCACATTGTCTGGTCTTTTGTTGACTCCCGGACAGCCAAGATAACATCGACAACTACCGCGGAAGTCTGTGCATCCACCTGATAAGAGAGTTCGCCAGCATTAAAAGTCCACCCAGCAATAAACTTGATTATACTAGTAGCACGCGACAATAAAAACATAAGACGCGTCTGCATGATTTCCACGTGCATCTGTTATTTGACTGAAATGCAATTTTTATGTATAATGATTAGAAGCAGAATACGGCTCTGCCGATTGCCTATCAAAATATGGCCTCATGAATATTTAATTAAATCTTTTAAAAATATTCGTTCACTTGTTTTTTTTTAATTTTTTTTTTTTTTTTTTTTTTTTTTTTTTTTCCTTAATAAATTAACCTACTGAA
This sequence comes from Vandiemenella viatica, assembly GCA_031002005.1. Classification (NCBI taxonomy): domain Eukaryota; kingdom Metazoa; phylum Arthropoda; class Insecta; order Orthoptera; family Morabidae; genus Vandiemenella; species Vandiemenella viatica. Next base: position 132,507,881 of record CM061918.1, read on the forward strand.
AGATATAGCAGGAAAAGTTTGAGTTCAGATCTCTTTTGAGAAGACTAAATTCATGACCAATATTAGGGACTCACCCACAGTACAAAACACAAAGTACGGAAAAAATTAACAAGGTCAACAATTTTAAATATCTAGGTGAAGTAACTCAGATTAATGGGCTTGATAAGGAAGCAAATATATCAAGAGCAAGAAAAAACTACAACTAGCATACCAATTGACTAAAGATACATACAATAAGAAGAATCTATCAAGGAAAACTAAAATCAAACAATACAACACAGTAATCAAACCAGAATGCCTCAGAATGCTCGTGCTCTATGAAAACTGGAGAAATAGAAGAAATAGAGAAAAGGGAAAGGAAAATCTTGAGAAAAATTTGGGGACAACTAAAAACTGAAAATGGCGAGTTTAGACACCGGAGGAATAAAGACCTATACAAAGAAAAAGAAATTGAAAGGATGTCAGAAACGATCAGAAAGAGGAGAATCATTTTTATTTTTTTTGTCACATAATGTGAATGGATAACAATAGACTTACAAAAAAGAATTTTCAGCCATATTTACAAGAGTAAGAAGGACAACCAGTGGATCCAAGGAGTAAAGAAAGACATGATTGAGATCGGAATAACAGAAGATTTAATACAAGATAGAGCAACTTTTAGGAGACTGAACCAAAATTTCAAGGGTTTTCAGGAGAAGGAGAAGAGGAAATGTAATAACATATGGATGGAAGAAAGGAGGAAACAGCAAAGAGAGAGGATGAAGAACTATTGAAAGTCAAGAAAAGAAGGATTGAAACGAATGCGTGGGATTACTTTTCGTGGTCCTTAGATGGCCGATATCGAAGAGAAGAAGAAGAAATTATAATTCATTTCAAAGAGAGACGAGTAAATAACATAAAAAGTTAGGTTGCCTCTGTGAAGGTGGAAAAAAAAACCCTCATCTAGTCCACAAAGCGATGGATGGTTGGATTTTCCCGAAGGAGATATACTAAGCCATTGTGTCAGAGGTAGGACGGCCAGTTCCTTTCCTCCGGGACCAACAGTTTAACGTGGAATCCGAACAACGGAACGTCCTGGTAAAGCTTTTATGATCAAAGAATTAAAAATTCGTCAAGGATTTTACCCAAGGACCGGATCCTAAACTTTTGAAAGGAAGAGTTTTGACCACTGAGTTACAAGGCCGCTCAAAATACTTGTCAAAAGTAAATATAAAAAAAAAAAGCCAAAAGTTCGTATTCAATACGTACTTTATAGGTTTCCGTAGCAGCTAATATCAGATTTGAGTCTATATAGTTATAAAATTTTAAAACAGGTTGATACGTGTCAACTTTCAGCGCCAGTTATTGGTTGAATAAGTGTAAATATTGTGGAATAACGTTTGTTAGTAAACTCGGTTTGTTTGCGATACATTCGCAAGGGGTAGGAAGGGGTTTCAAAACCTTTTACTTTATTGAGACAATGATTACGGCATAGAGCGCAGAAGTGAGGGAATAAGTTTACAAAACTTTGGTCAGACCACTGCTTGAATAGTGTAATGTGCGACCAACATTTTGAGTATGAAATTCAGAAGTAGGGGGGGGGGGGGTGCAGAGGAGGGCTGCTGCGTGTGTCTCTGAAAATAATCGTAGAACATTATCGGTAAGTGATAAGATAAAGGAGCTCCAATGGGATTCACTGGAAGACAGGAGGAGGGTGAAGAGAGTGCTGGGATGGTACAAGGCGTACATTGGTGATGAGGCGTGGAAATATATTGGTGTAAGAATTAGGAGGTACACATGGAGGGGAAAAGATGACCATGACCACAAGCTGGCACTCAATTTCAGGCATAAGGGTGTTGGAAAATTTTATTTTGTCCGTAAGGGGTCAGGGAATGGAATAAATTACGAAGGGAAGGCAGGAACCGTTTGCGAAGAGCACTGAAAAAAATTAAATTCTTAAAATGCAAACGTAGTTGGATGAGGAATTAGAACTCAAAGTACTGAAAATACAATAAAACATGAAATGAACGAATGGATGTGTACTGAAATTGCCACTGGTAGCTACATATCTATCGTATTTAAGTAAAATAATTATTTCAATTTTTTACTGATTAAATTAAATTCGTGTGTTTATACGACTTTCTTGTAACTGCACGTACTGTATGTGTATAGAGCCTCCTTGGGAATAAAGGGAGGTTTTGCTGGAAGCGAAGTTGGGGTTAAGTGACCTTAAACATTTCTGCGCAGACCGGAATTGCAACTGATGACTTTGTAGTCTCGAGGTGGGGGACATTACCCACCAAGCAAGCTGACGACTGCTTTAAGTATATCTTATTGCTTAGACGGAAAATTCATATTAGGAATCAGAAAATAAGTTTCTTGGTAACAGAATCGTATATACAATTAGTAAAACCTGGCTTTCGTGACAAACCCATTTTCTCTCTTCATAAATAGCCAAAACCGATTTATGAGGCACCATTTTAAATCTTAAGTTCACCGCTTCTGATAAATTGGAATTGCACAGTGTGTTTACAATTTGAAGTTTCGGGCCTAGAGTTCATTCCCTTGAAAAGTCGATACGACCGGGTGACATGATGTTTTTTCGAGGGGTAATCGATTCAATATTTCAAATAATACCTCACATTACCAAGTGTATGGAAGGATAGAGAAGACCATGAGCACAAGCTGGTACTCCAATTCAGACATAAGGGTGTAGGAAGTGATTAGAATGAACTACCAACGATACTGATGAATAATATACCAAAAATACTGAACTAATTTAAAAGTGAAATTCGTAGGGGGGAAAAGTAGTTGGGTACAAGAAAGGAGAAAAATGGTTGTGTTCGGAAATAGTCACCGGAGCGTGCGCTCCATAGCAATTAAATTAAATTAAACAAATTTAGAAAGATACTACAAATTCTCCACTAACATATTTTCGCAAACGATTATTATTTCAATACATTTTACTTCTTAATGTATTTTCTCTGTCACAGATTACTTGAATACGATTCAAATACGCCGTTACTTTGACAGAAATACATTGTTTGTTTATTTATACTTGTGTAAAATATATCTCCCCGTAGAGCAAGGCTGTAGCATGGCAGCAAGAAGCTTAGATTGTAAAATAAACATTGCGGATTACCTCCGAAAACCAGTAATCCTTAACAAAGAAGACTACAGAAGCCTAAACAATGCAGGTGTTCGTTACGGCCCGCTGGCTCTAATATGGAGCCGTCTTATGGCGTCCTTGTCAACTGTCGCCATCATCTTTAATTATTTAAGATTTTTCAGTTTTGTGGTTGGAACATAAAGATTGGAAGGGTGCATTCATAAGGAATTTGACAGCTGATTTATGCTCAAAAACATGTTGACGGCTGTATTGAATGTCGAACTGAAGGATATATGAGTAAAAGCCACTTTTTTGTATGGTGGGAGCAATCTTATTCTGCAGTTTTCCTCCGGATCTATTTTTCTGTCAGTAGGATATATCTTTCCGTGAAAATTCATTACTATCCGACAAAGATGGCGGAATGACGAGAACATTACGACAGGATGGATATGATATTCCAGAAGTTCCAAGTTTCCCATTTTCGTTAAGGAATTTAAAAAGTAGGACCATGAACGACAGCAATTTAAACCATTTTTTTCAGTATATGCAACGCGATGCCTGCAGCTGACCTGTTCCATGTTTTCCCGTCTGCCTCCTAGTCTTGACGGAGTGTGGTGGGTGAGCCGAAACGCTCTGGCCTCGCATTCGGGAGGACGCGGGTTCGAATCCCCGTCCGGGCATCCAGATTTGAGTTTTCCATGGTTTCCCCAAATTAATTCTGGCGAAAACCAGGATGCTTCCTTCAAAATACCATGGCCGAATCCCTTCCCCGTTCATTACCCCTATCCTTCCCCGCCTCTAATGACGTGGGTGGATGAGAGGTTAACGCTCTGCCTCGCATTCGGGAGGACACCCGTTCGAATCCCCGTCCGGGCATCCAGATTTGGGTTTTCCATGCTTTTCCCGAATCACTCCAGGCCAATGTCTGGACGGTTCCTTCAAAAGGCCATGGCCGAATTCCTTCCCGTTCCTTGTCCCCAGTCCCATCTCGCCTGCGCCTGTAATGACGCTGAAGTCGAAAAGCCATAAGCAAAAAAAAAAAAAAAAAAAAAAAAAAAAAAAACCATTCTGAATCTAAGCAGCATTGCCCACTGTTGGTTGTCAGACATCATTGCCATTCGTCCAAAATGAAGTTTCACAACTGTGGGACGGGTGGGCTTTGTGCGTACGCATATGAATTGCAGCAAAAGGCGTACGCTTAATTAAAATACCAGCGCCTAATTGTCTGGGACCCTACAACGCAGACACACAAAGAAACGTTCTTTTTATCGGCCTCGGTCTAATGTAACGGCTTGAGTATTATTTACTCTACATGCCTCTCTCATTTTAGTTTGTCCGAATAATGGTTAGAGGCCATTTTCAGGAATGTAAGAGCACTGCTATTTGATTCCTTAGTCCAATAGGAAACAATAGTCAAGCCAGTTTGCTAAGTAGAGTTGTCTAACACTGATACATTTAAAAAAAAAAAAAAAAAAAAAAATTACGCTCTCACTGATAACTTACCACGAAAACAATCTGCACTGCGCTCTAGCGGTTACTTTGTGATCTATTAGTTTCCTTCTGTAGTTGTGCTGTCGTTGTTTCTTCATTGGTAGCGACCAGCTAGTCTTCACAGAAATCTTAGTAGTCTGTAAGAATTAGTTAGGATATTGAGAGGTTATTGAATGACGTTGACAAAATACTGAAGGAAGATTTTGGACTGAATATAAACCAAAGTAAGACAAAAGTGATAAAATGTTGCGTAAATGATAGCAAAAATGGTAAGTTAAATACAATAATAGGATCGGATGCGATAGAAGAAATAAGTGAATTATGTTACGTAGGAAGTAAAATTACAATTGATGGCCCAAACAGGAATGTTCTTAAAAGCACAAAAGCACTAGCGAAAAGAGCCTTCATGAAAAACAGAAACTTTTTAGTTTCAAATGTTGATCTAGGATTCAGAAAGAACTTCTTAAAACTCTTTGAGTTGAGCACAACACTTTATGGTAGCGAAGCATGGACTTTAGGAATACCAGAAACAAGGGAAATTGAAGCACTTGAAATGTGGTGCTATAGAAAGATACTGAAAATTAAATGGACAGACAAAGTACGAAACGAACGTATTATGGAGACGATGGGTGAGGAAAGAAGTTTATGGAAGAGTCTTACAGAAAGAAGAGACAGGCTGGTAGGTCATATTTTGAGACATGCAGGATTCATTAATTTGTTAGTGGAGGGAACAGTCGAAGGAAAAAATTGTAGAAGATGCCAAAGATTAGAACAGATGACGCAGAAAGTGAAGATGAAGGCCATATTTTGAGACATTTGTTAGTGAAGAGAAAAACCGAAGATAAGAACTGTAGAGGAACACAGAACTTAAAATATGAAGCAGATATTATTGAGGACTGTGGGTTGTAAGGGGTATGGTGAAATGAAGAAGTTAGCGCAAGATGGGAAGGGACGGAGGATTGCTTCAAACCAGTCGAAAGAATACCTTGATGTATTCCTTTCTAGTCTATGGCAACCTGTGGCAGGAAACGTAAAGATATAATCAAAAAAAAAAGAGAAGTTTTACTATTTTGTTCCGGCAGACTTTTCCTGTTCTTATTACTGAAGACTTAAAATTCTGATACCTTGGCATAACAATTAATAATAAACTCAACTGGGCGCGATAAATTTTGCAGGTGGTAGAAAAGGGTGTCAAAATCCTCCATTTATTGGAGAGAATGATGAGGGGATGAGCCACAGAAGTAAGGGAATAGAGTTTAAAAATATTGGTGAGACCATTGCTTGAATATGGTGGTGTAGTATGGGACCCAAATTTTGTGAATCAAAAACAGGAGTTGTCAGGGATGCAAAGGAGGACAGTTAGATTCGCCTCTGGCAATTGCCCCGAAACACAGTCAGTAATTGATATGATAAAGGAGCTGGAATGGGACTCATTGGAAGACGGGAGGAGGGTGAAGAGGGTCAAGGGAGTGTACAAGGCGTATATTGATTAGGAGAGATGCATGGGAAGGAAAACATAACCATAACAACAAACTGGCACTGGATTTCAGACACAAGGGAAAATTTTCTTTCGTAGATAAGGGTGTCAGGGATTAGAATAAATTTACAAGGGAAGAGGTGAATAATTTACACTGAAACGCTGAAAGAATTTAAAGTTGAAATTGGTAGAGGAAAAAAGCAGGCAGATACAATATAGGGGGACTTTAGATGTATAAGGAAATTGCCACCGAAGCCTGCGCTAAATTGAAATTAAATAAGATTAAAACTGATCTTCAGCTATCGCTGTAATTTTACTTTGTGGTACACCCCTTCGCAGAATCCAGTGCGTGCCGTGCAGTTGAAAGAACTGTTTGTCTAAAATCGCTTCGACTTCCCTCAGACGAAGTCATGGACCCTTCTGCTGTAGGTTAATCTGTCTTCGTCCTAACCCAGTGATCAGGCAGATAATGCTTCAGTCGGTGATTAATTAATCAGCCAATCAGTGTGGCATCTCGTTAGCTGATCTGTGTCGACAATCGGCTCAGTCGATACGGGCTGGCTATCGATTGTCACCAGAGTCGATGAGCAGGTTAACGCGAATAGACTGCATGCTTACACCTGCAATCCCGATCATATACACAGAGAACAGTGGAGAAAGGCACTATACGGTTTTGATCGTACGGCAAAAAATGGCACGGTGACATTCTTCCACGGCGACGGCAAAACGCCGTCCGGTCGCCGCGTAGCAGCCGTCCACTGCAACACACGGCAGCCGGACGGCGACGGATAACTCGGTGGCGTACGCGGCAATATTCACGCTTTCACATTACTCGGCGACGGCAAAACGCCGTCCGATCGCCGCGTAGCAGCCGTCCACTACCACTGCAACACACGGCAGCCGGACGGCGACGGATAACTCAGTGGCGTACGCGGCAATATTCACGCTTTCACATTACTCGGCGACGGCAAAACGCCGTCCGGTCGCCGCGTAGCAGCCGTCCACTACCACTGCAACACACGGCAGCCGGACGGCGACGGATAACTCAGTGGCGTACGCGGCAATATTCACGCTTTCACATTACTCGGCGACGGCAAAACGCCGTCCGGTCGCCGCGTAGCAGCCGTCCACTACCACTGCAACACACGGCAGCCGGACGGCGACGGATAACTCAGTGGCGTACGCGGCAAAATTCACGCTTTCACATTACTCGGCGACGGCAAAACGCCGTCCGGTCGCCGCGTAGCAGCCGTCCACTACCACTGCAACACACGGCAGCCGGACGGCGACGGATAACTCAGTGGCGTACGCGGCAATATTCACGCTTTCACATTACTCGGCGACGGCAAAACGCCGTCCGGTCGCCGCGTAGCAGCCGTCCACTACCACTGCAACACACGGCAGCCGGACGGCGACGGATAACTCAGTGGCGTACGCGGCAAAATTCACGCTTTCACATTACTCGGCGACGGCAAAACGCCGTCCGGTCGCCGCGTAGCAGCCGTCCACTACCACTGCAACACACGGCAGCCGGACGGCGACGGATAACTCAGTGGCGTACGCGGCAAAATTCACGCTTTCACATTAGGCGGTTTCAAATGGTACGGTCGAACCATTACACTTGGTGTTTGGCTATGTAATACTGCATTATTTCTTTAAAATATATTTATTTCGTCTTCTTCATATTTCATCATCTATGTCTATAAAATGAAAACCGGATAATTTTGAAAAATAAAAACACAGAAACTACTGAGCAGATTTCGATGGGGTTTTCAACCGTTTTAAAGCCTATAATCTCAATTCAGTTGTTTGGTTTTATGATTGTACGTTACGTAACGCTGAAGCATGAAATGAAATTCTCAACGTGTGGTGAAAAATACCAAAAATGGAACCGCGAGATGTGGTTTACCCCGCAACTACAATGTCTCTGATCATAGCCTACAATGAAAGCATCAAAAGCAGTTAATAATAATACCTCTGTTGCATACTCCACGCTAAACAAAACTTGAAATATCCTTCCTTTCATTGGGGAGATTAAGTTTTTAAATGCCATAGATGGCCGTATTGAATGCGAGGAACTAATAATGAAAAAACAACAGAGATTTTCTTTAACCACGATCTCTGACAGTAAAACTACCATTTCTCTGGACATCAGCATTATTTACGATAATATTATTCTGGATTCACTTTTGATATTTGTATAAAAGGCTGAGTCCGCGGAGTTAAAATATCTGGCGTTTCGAGCAAAAGGTATATTCATTCACTTCGCAATTGAATCAAATGCGAGTTTCTAACATAATCTGGCGTTGTTTAGTAATGTAGTAATGCAATTTCTTAACCATGCTGTCGCAATTTATAACTTATGTTGAGACTGTGAAAATTCAGTCAAAATTGACTCAGAAATTCTCAGGTTATACTGGAGTATTCGAAAAATAAATGTTTCGCAAAGTCTTAAGACATACCTTAAATTTTAACTTCTACCCGAAGCTTTCAAATTCTGAAATTTTATTACAAATCTGGGTGTTCTATGATATCAGAGCCACTGAAATTTGATAAATGTTATGGTCGATTCGTAATATATCTGAGAAAAATCAAAAGTATAAATTCTTTTTGACATCTCACTTACTTCTTAAGATATCGTATGTCAAAACTGAGGTGGTTAGTTTGAAAAGCGAGCAGGAAAAATTTCGCAAACCCCATATTTAATTTAATTTAATTTAATTGCAATGGAGCACAGGCTCCGGTGGCAATTTCCCTACACACCCATCTTCCCTCTATCCTGCACCTACCTACATTTGCCTTCTACAAATTTTATCTTTAAATTCTTTCAAAGTTTTCGGTAAATCATTTATCATATCTCTTGGTAACTCATTCCAATCCCTGACACCCTTACCTAAAAAAGAGAATCTTCCCACACCCTTGTGCCTGAAATCGAGTGCCAGCTTGTGGTCATGGTCATCTTTTCCCTTCCATGCACTACTTTTCATACCTATTGCAATATCTTTCCATGCCTCATCGCCAGTATACGCCCTGTACACTCCGATGACCCTCCTCATCCTCCTCCTGTCTTGCAATGAATCCCATTCCAGCTCCTTTATCATATCCGTCACTGATTGTATTCTGCGATAATTTCCAGAAACAAATCTAGAAGCCTTTTTTTGCACCCTCTCCAACTCCTGTATTTGATACGTAAAATGAGGGTCCCATACTACACTACCATATTCGAGCAATGGTCTGACCAAAGTTTTGTAACCCAGTTCCTTGACTTCTCTCGTACATCCCTTCATCACTCTCTCCAACATGTGCAGAATTTTGAAACCTTTTCCTACCACGTGTCCTATGTGTCCTGCCCAGTTAAGTTTGTTATCAAAAGTAATTCCAAGATATTTACATTTCAAGTCTTCAGCAAGCAATTCTTTCCCCACCTTATATTCATAATTAACTTTTTTTTTTTTTTTTTTTTTATCATGAATTCTTCTGTAACTCGACGAGATAAATTGAAAGTAAATGAATACCATTTTTTTAATACCTTTCTTAGTTCTCGAGATATCGTATCTCAAAATTGAGTTAGTTAGGTCAACATGCTACCTGGACCAGAAAAAATTTCGCCAACGCCATATTTGATGAATTCTTACGTAACTCGACGAGACAAATCGAAAGTAAAGAATACCATTTTTTTGATACCCCTCTTAGTTCTCGAGACATCGTATCTCAAAACTGAGGTGGTTAGGTTGACAAGTTGTCTGGACCAGAAAAAAATGTACACAGTGAATTACACGCAGAACAGGTGTTTTATTTTATTTTTAGTTGTGGCGGTTAGGCTGAAATACGACCTGGATCAGAAGAAAAATGTCACGAAAAGCACAAGGAATAGTGTACGTGTAACTAAACTTCATCCAACCCTTTTCTTGGTAGCGGGCGGGTGAATCTAGGTTTGCATTAATTCAGAAAATGGTTGGCGCGTATTTCATGAAAACTTTGTACACATGTTTCTCATTGTGTGAGGAAAAAAGCCATCTATACAGGGCAGCGCCGAAAAATCAATAAAGGCATATTAAATTAATTTATGCTGATATTCTTTCAGTTTTCAACATCTTAATGGTGAACCGATTTTTCAAGGATATGGTACATGTACACACAAAATAGAGTATGTTTATATCTGCCTTGATGTAATCGCAAACACCTCGATTGGTTGCATAAAGTACGTAAATTGTGTTTTGTCGCTGAAGAACATCCTGTAATTCTTCATCGGAGGCAGTGGACATTCGAAAATAATTTAAAAACCTATCTTCACCTTTCTGTGAATCCTAAAATCTTATATATAAAAATGGATGTTGGTATGCATGTATATGAGATTAATAGATGTGGACAATGTTTCACCAATCACCATGAAAGTTGTCAATAGATGTATTTTTTAATGGAGAAGGTTTCTATTAAAATAAACTCACGCCCTCCCCCGCTTTACAACCCTTAATGTTGATACCAATCCACATTTTTTACCCGATTTCCATGAAACTTTGAGACGTATATTTTAAAATAAAGAGAAAAATACTGTCAATATTTGTTTAACAAACACGCAACGCCTCTCCCACTTTCCACCCCCTTAATTTTGTCAGTGTTCTTTATACACAACTACAGTCGACAGCGATTGTCCAATCATCATGAAAATTGGCACTTATATGTATTTTTTCATGGTACAAAAAAAAAAAATCATTTCCTCCCTCCCTCTACACTCCTTAATTGTTATACAAACCTGCATTTCTTTTTAATCCATTTACGATGGAACTTTGCACACGTACATATACTTTAAAATAAAGAGAAAATACCGTCAACATTTGGTTTGTAAAAACCCAATCCTTCTCCCCCTTTCCACAACCTAAATTTATGTCAATATTATTTATACAAAGCTACTGTTTCTATCGGCAACAAAATCTTCTCGGGTGTCCCGCGGGATGGTGGTGAAAAAACACGACGTTTCGACAGCTGACTCTGCTGTCTTCATCAGGTAACTTTGTAGTTGTTCTCAGCTGACTGTCTCTGCCTCCATTGGCTCTCAGTCAGCTGAGAACAACTACAAGATTCCTGATGAAGACAGCAGAGTCAGCTGTCGAAACGTCCTGTTTTTACACCAGCCTCCGGCGGGATACCCGAGAAGATTTTGTTGCATCGATACGCCGGGAAAGTCTCCACTCTGACATCAGTTTCTATCCGATTTTGAGGGAACTTTACACACGTATACTTCAAAAAAATCAAAAAAAATCTGTCTACATTTGGTTTGCAAAGGCCTATTCCCTCTCTCTTTACCCACACCAGTCATACCGTCCAATACTCTTTATAGAACCCACAGTATTTATCAGATTTTGATGGAACACTGCACACATATACTTTAAAACAAATAGAAACACATTGTCTACATTCTGTTTACAAAACCCAACCCCTCACTCCATTTGGCCCACTTAATATTTGCAAATGTTCTTCATACAAAGCTACAGTTTTTATTCGATTTCTGTGGAACTTTGCACACTTATGCTTCGAAAGAAAAATACTGTCCACATTAATTTTACGAAAATCAAGCTTCATTCTCCCTTTGTAACCCAATGTTCTTTATACATACACATAGTTCTTATCTGATATCAATTGAACATTGAACACGTCTAGTTCAAATCAAATACAAAAATACTGTCTAAATTTGGTTTACAAAAGGCCACCTGTTCCCCCTTAACCCCTACCATTTTAAAATTTCAATGTTCTTTATACAAACCCACAGTTTTAAATTGCCGTCAAAATCAATTCAGCTGTTTTTCAGCTGGCCAGAATATTTATAAAATAAATATTTCCTAATGTATCAACATGTACGTCAGATTTTAACTTGGATCTCAAGCTTTCGAATTGTGAAATCCAATCCAATTATGCATGATGCTGGAATAAACCGATATATTCCAGATACAGGTTTATGAAAGTGGTATGTGTCAGTGCGCGGATCGTACATGTTTCGATTATCGAGGAGCAACTTTAACAGTTGTTGTGATTAGTTTGAAATGCAGCCTGGACCAAAACGTAAACTGACGTTCCGTACCACAGCATCCAGTTCACCCCACTCTGGGGATTGTTTGCGTATATCAATGTTTATTTCACTTCTGAAAATGGCTGGTGGTGAATTAATGAAACATGGTAAACATGACTGACATCGGAAATATAAAAATAGTGTACGGGTAAATTGGTTCCAATTAGACCGGGCTGGTATATATATATATATATATATATATATATATATAAAAATTGAAATATCAGCTCTTGATTCGGGAATTGCCAAAGCTCGGAATTCCGATATCCATATTCTAGTGGTTTGATACTAGTATTTAGCCGATTTGGAATTAAGCCTCAATTTCACATACTTTGTTAATATAAGATATGATAGTAGTATGATATTAAATATGTCAGGTTTCCTCTCATTTCGTTGATAATACAACACCTCTTTCGTCGACGAAACGACCCATCGCGACCGAGCGTCGTGGGTGAGTGATTAACGCT
>CM061918.1:132525467-132529700 GCA_031002005.1 Vandiemenella viatica
TCCATAAATTACGTGAGGTGTTTATACGGATTTCCGCCCCCCCCCCCTCTGGTGAGATTTCGTGAGATCTGGCCGGCCCCCCCCTCCTCGGGTGACATATGGTCCGTGAGAACCCCCCCTAGAAATTGCCCTCGAAACTTTTGGAGACCTTTTTTTATAGGTCTCACCCTTCAAAATCCGGTTACACCCCCTCTTTTCGAAGAAATACTCCCCAATAATCGACTTTCCCACAATTTGTAGACTTGTTTTTAGGCTCTAAAGTCCAAATTTTTTTTTTTTTTTTTTTTTTTTTTTTTTTTTTTTTTTTTTACAAAACCGCACGTGAGATTTCCGTAGACACCCCCCCCCCCCTTGGTTTGATTTCGCCGGCCCCCCCCCATTTCACCTCACGTAATTTATGGATGCCCCCTAAAATAAGGTACAGAACACACAACACCCAGTGAATGTTTGTTTCCGTCATTTAATAATCTCCGTATGTAATTTATGATAGTCTGTCAACAGAAAACATTAAAAAACATTTTACGGAATCAATAGGGAAAAAAGCTACGTGTCACGAGGGGCGACAGAGGTAATACCTACGTCAGGCTACGTGGGGGGGAGGGGGCAAGAGGGGTTCAGAGGAGGCTAAAATGGGTCCACGTGGTTTGTGGACGCTCCCTAGTATATTATCAGAATTGTTTTATTATTATTGTTTGCCAGTGGAACGTATCGGATCAAGCAAATCCTTCATCCTCCTCATGTCTTGTAATTAAGAATTCCTCCAATGTGTAATGTCCCCTTGATGACGGGAAATTTGTGCGTGTGAATTAGCCAGTTTCGGGCCGGACCGAAACATTACCCGTTTCTTTGTCATCGGCTAGAGCCAGGTGACTCATACCTGCGCTGAAAGACCGAACGATTTACGGCAGACCGTAAAGTTAAAAGCTTTACGCATTCAAAGGACAGTATTGAACCTGCGCCGAAAGACGGTTTCCTGGTAGATTAGAAAGTTGGGGAACTGCACCACTTTCGGTACCTGCGAAAAACGGCTACTAACCTGTTGAAATTTACAACAGTCACTTCGTCAAGATGTCCTCTTCACGTTTTGCGATCATACATCCCGAAAAAGTCGCCAGGAATTTAATTAAAAATGCCGAAATATGAAAGGCTGAGCAACTGCTAAATGTTTTCAGCACTGCTAAAATATAAAAATTATCGGTACAGGGATCATTTCAACCTAAACAGTTTAGTTTTGTCATAGAAATCGTGGTTAGGTTGAAATACGGCCTGGACCAAGTGAAAAAAAATTAATAAATTTTAGATATGCAGCATCAAACAGGCAATGGCGTATTTGTTTACAATGGAAGCAATCGATTATCTCTGGTTGCTCGTCGCTATGTAAGATGGCGGGCATCGCGGTATTACAACTCGGATAAATATTGCGTGTTTGTCAATTTTGTGCTACTTTTATCAAAGAAGTAGAGCTGAAAAGGCATAAAAACATTACAAAAAAGGATTAAATCAACATTTTAAGAGACTGTCACTGATTTTTTCAACGTTGGCGCCATGTAACGGCTGAGCGTCATGTCATATTTCGGCATTTTTAATTAAATTCCTGGCGACATTTTCGGGATGTATGATCGCAAAACGTGAAGAGGACATCTTGACGAAGTGACTGATGTAAATTTCAACAGAGTAGTAGCAGTTTTTCGCAGGTACCGAAAGTGGTGCAGTTCCCGAAAGTTGAAACTAGAGAAACGATACTTCCGAGTAGAAGTCGGATTGCGGAACGCCTCTGTTGGGAACCAGCGAATCAAACAGTGTGTTACGAACTAGTATAAACTTTATGTTGTATGAGGAGTGCCAATGGAGATCGAAGCTGAGACTGGCTGAAACTCTGGAGCCTGGAAGGCTTCGACGGGGCATACAAGCGAGGGGGAAGACATTCTGTTTCTGGACGGCGCACCCCGGGAGACTCTGTTTTCTGGTCGGAAAGGGAGTTTACCTCGACTGGGGACGCAGCTCGCCAGACCGAATTCTCGAGGGACCAGCCGCCTCTACCTAAAGGCGCATTCCCACGATCCCTTGTAACGAAGGCGAGCCGGGACGGGACCTCACCAACTGAAGTGTAGGGACGACCGCGGGCCTCAGGTTAGTCCTAGCTTACCTCGCCGCCACCTCCCCACCACGTTGCCTAGTGTTGTTTGGCACAGAGCACTTTACAGCAACAGAAGGGGTGCGCACAGCTGCTGCAAACCGATGGCAACAGCGCACCGCTACACACGCCTGTGATGTTTACCGACTCAGAGTGGGTAGCTGCGTCTCGTCTCCGCTAGCAGAGGCGGCCCTGTTCCTATGACGTGTTGTTGAGTATTCGTCCCGTCCCGTCTCTCCTTCGTTACAAGGGATCGTGGGAACGCGCCTTGAGGCGGCCATCACTGGCCTCGCGCCCAGCTGATCAACAGGTTCCGTGAGACTCTGTTTTATTCGCACCTCATCTGCTGCGGTAAAGAACGCCGACGATGTATAGACACTCTTGCGTCATTCAACCCTAGGCAACGCTCTGAGATTTTAATCATGCTCTGAATTGCTCAATAAATGCTTATTGCTGTAACCTCCTTAAATATTCAGTTCTGTTCAATAAATCAATCAATTTTATATTCAAAGAATATAATAGGTGTTGTAAACCCTGCTTTCAATAACTTCCTTTCCAATGTATCAGTATATCATTTGAATAGATGAAGATATGTGTTTTTAATGGTAATTTCAAAAGTACAATTGCCTAGATAAAAAGTATTTCAGAATTGGAATGACGCTTCTCTCGGATAGAGAACACTTCCATTCTTGGCGCCTACCCGGGATTAATTTTGCAAACTAACTTATTAATTAATGCATCTCATTATTTTATTAATTTTAATAACGAATTAAAAACCAGACGCTACAAATGTTTCCACTGTGTAGTTAGAATCAGGGAACTGTAGCAATGGAGGAGGCTCAAGTGCCGCCAACTGCCTGAGATTCGTGTTACCCGTTTTTTTCTATGATACGTGTCTTTTTGTTTGTGGAAAGTGTAATTGATGCGGATATTGGGTACAATCGCCAAAACTGCGGAAAAACCTGCCAAAAAAAGAAATTTTAAGGTTATGAACTCATTTGTAGTCCTGGTCCATAATAGGTAATTTTCAAATTTTTAACTGAATTTGATTTTATTTGTACTCATATTGTTGAAAGGACGTTTTAGTTGTGGTGCCAGCTAATATAAATTGTCTTTGAGATGTAGACTAAGTGCATAAAAATACGAAGGGCAGAGATGAAAAATTAAATTCAGTGCAAGAGATGAAAAAATTACAAAGCGCAGTCGGTTAAATTATATGTTGCTTTTTGTTTATTTACTACGACTAGAAAGCAGAAATTAAGGTAGGGAGAAGGGCATTCGATATGTACAATGTATACTCTGTATTAGTTATAATAACTAGGCTACACATAACCTAATATTTGATTGGCGGAAGTTAAAAAGCAGGAAAGTTTATTAAAAGTCAGAGACAGTTTTACACGAAACGTAAGAAATCACGAAAATATTAATCAAGTAATATTCGTTTTTGAATTATGCTTTTCCCCAACGGTAAAAAATTCTGTCATTTAATTCAAATATAGTTATTTAAAAAGATCTTAGCCAATACCTCCTAGTATCTGAAAATCACGAAAAATATCAAAGATAATTATTAATCATTATTTCTTTTTTATTATACTTACCCAGAAAAATCTATACTAATACCGTACTAATACAGCCGTCTAACATATAATTATTATAAGTTATATTGCGACATAACAGTTTTGTATACAAAGAGTATTATAAAAATATTCATATTAGCAAAGTCTTTTTTTTTCTTTTGCATTCACTGCCTATTCAGTGTTTAATTTCAACAAACCACTAAATGTTTCCTTAAAAAAAGTGAGAATTGGAAGACTTTTTTTCTCTCTACTGGTTTCATGCAATCCTCCATTTTGAGAGTGTTACATGTCCTCGGGATACCTTTGGGTCTTAATACAGTGGTTTTCCGTTGCCTTCTGCATCCCCATGCAGTTGATCATTTCTGATTCATCCGCCTTTACGGGCCGTTACCAACCCCAAGGGCAAGAGGTGCCCTGAACCGCTCCCCGCTCTTCCGCCCTCCTTTCGGAGGCCGTTGGCAAGCCGTGGGTGACTCCTTATACCGGGAATCTTTCAGTCGCCGAGCCTCGTCCGTGCAAACA